>JANHGN010022949.1:0-12423 GCA_024605025.1 Megaceryle maxima | reverse complement strand
GGCTCTTTTTGCATAATTTCAATGTTTATACTTATTTGTTTAATATTTATTTTTATAGAAATGTAAAATATATGTACATCTAGATTTAAATATACACATACAAATTGTGATTTTTTTATAAAGAAATATTATATAGTTTTCTGTTAAATTTACATAATACAATACATAAGTATTTATTTATCTATTTGTATGAATTTTGTCTGGGACTTCTTTCAATTACTATGATTATTATTACTGCTGTAAACACCACTATGTACTTTAATCGTGGACCACTGTCACATTAAATGCAAAAATGGCCATTGCCTCCAAGTTGTTAAAGATAACAGAAGTGAAGTGGCTTAATGGGAGAAAGCAAAGAGCACAGCAAACTACTATTCAGGGGTGTAGCTGGGTGGTGGCCTCTGTACATCAGCAGTGCATTATGGAGTTTTTCATGGGATTGTGGTAATTCATAGATTTACAGATAAATCTGAAAGAAGACACTGAGGTAACTGCAGATGTTTCCAAGTGGCTTCTCCCAAGGATGAGAAGCAGTTTTGAGAGGGAAGTCAGAGGTCCTTTTCTAAAACCTGCTTGTTGAAAAGTGGAGACTTACAGACCTGGGGAGTTACTAATTGAGTATTCAGTGAAAGAAGTAAAGTGAAAGTTAAGATAAGGTTAGCTATGAAACACCTAACAATGAAGTTGCCTACCTAATGGGTAGAGCAGGAGATTGGCAGGGTGCTCTTTGCAGCAGCACTCTGCATGGATATGATCATGTTTGCTAAGGTAACAAAAACATGCTAATCAAGGGATCATGAGTAACTAAGAAAGACATTAAACTATCTGATTGGGGGAGGCACATTGTATCTTGAGATACAGTAAGTGTCCAACTGATGTTGATTTATCCTATACTTTAAGAGATCAACATGAGACCTATAATACTGAAATAACTATCTACTTACTATTTTTCTTTATTGTAGCAGAGGAAAACTAACTTTGGCACAGGCCTCTTGGTCTAAAATGTTAAGTAGAAATAGTCCTGACAATAGAATTTAATGTTTATATTAACATAGACTGAATGCGAGAAGGAGAAAATAATTTTGTCAGACATGTTTTTCAGGTAGAGTACAAAGGCAGTAAGACCTCTACAAAGTGTAATACATTGTTGGGGTTTTTTTCCAGATCTCTGAGGTATAACCCTTTTCAGCCTTACACAAGGGATAAGTAATTTAGTGAGTGTTGTCACTCTTAGAGATCATCATGCACCTAAGACCTGAGCTGAAGGGGCAGAGAGGAACTCTCAGATTTTCTTCCTGTGTCCCCATTCTCTTCTTTTGGTCATGATCTTTTGCAGATGAGGGCATAACATACCTAGAGAATTTTGTTTACAGTCATCAGCAAGGGAGAGCAATGTGAGGAACATGGCTTAACAGTTAAATCCATGTTTGGATGTTGTGAGTGAATTACTATACCAGGTATAGAATAGTTCCACTACCAGCCAATGTACCTGTTTTATTCAACTCATTTCCTTAAGGCTAGAAATACTAGATAATTTCAGACTAGCCAGAAGCACTGTTACCAAGAAAACAATAAAACAATTCTGGAGCATCACTATTACAAAATCCTGGTGAATACCAAGTTGACCACCACTAAATTCTTCAGTCTTCCTAGAATGAGATTCAGAGACCACATATACCCATATGTACCCATATGCTACAACGTACTTTGGAATAGGATAATGGTACAGCGATTAAAAAAATCATATGCAACATAATGTGAGGCAGGATATAAAATATCTTTGCCTGAAAGAAGATGATACTTATTATTTTGCATCACTCCCAGAAACGGGCTTGATAGGGCTCATCAGAAAGTAACTTAATTTTTACCAGTACCTAGCTTGTGAGAGAGACACTGATAGATTTTTTTTTTCCAGGGGAGCCAAGTATGAGAAATGAGTTGTAATTAACAAACTAAAGGCATATGAAAATACATTTGGTTATGAAGGAACTATATCAACTAAATTAATTGAAACACCGCA
Source organism: Megaceryle maxima (assembly GCA_024605025.1). Classification (NCBI taxonomy): domain Eukaryota; kingdom Metazoa; phylum Chordata; class Aves; order Coraciiformes; family Cerylidae; genus Megaceryle; species Megaceryle maxima. Next base: position 10,403 of record JANHGN010022949.1, on the reverse strand, counting down.
GAGATGCATAGGTCTTAGCAAAACATTTAAGCAATTTGCTTTTTTTAGTATAGGGCAAGGAGGTAGAAAGCATGAAGACAGGAAGAAGTTATCAAGGTGCCCCTGGAGTCTTACTCCATTGGCTAGCATCTGCATCTCTTGAAAAAATTAGACTGCTTCATACTATTTTCCATTACTTTTAACAAATATAAACATAGACTTTAGGCTTACCCAGTGTACAGATATTTTGGGAAATATGCTGTATAGAAACAGTCTAGTGGATGGGGTGGGGTGTTTTGCCCTTTGTGCTAGGAAAGTTATTAATGTTTTCTAGTAAGCCATGCAAATCGGTGCCTGAAGATATTCTATATACTCTTTCCCAAAATACAAATTACAGCAGCCTTGTACTATTTTTTTGCGAGGTCTTTTTCACAACTATATATACAGATGACCTCTAATAAATTGATTTATACTTCTCTGTTTCATAACAGAATTACACGTTGTAAAAAACCCTTATTGTCTTAAGAGCACCTGATTTTACAAACAATAAGTCAGTAAGGGTGAATACTTAAGAAGATAGACTCTGCACTTCCAGTCAGTAATGGAAATAAACATTTTTTTAATGGAAACCAGTTGACAAAGTTTAATACAAAATGCAATGAGTTCCCTTGCCTGTTAATAACTATTTTACTGTTCCCTTATTCTTGATTTTGGAAAAGTTTTGAGATTCCCAGGGGATCTTTATATGACTACAGTTTACTTAGCAAATAAGACTTTGAGTGATCTAATAAACCAAGGAAACAACAGCAAAAAAGAACCAAAATCTTCCTTTATTTTTGCCTGACAATACATATTTTGTCTGAGGGAGCAATGGGGTGAAACCTAATGCTTACTCCCAATATTTCTTCATTTAAAAAATAAATTTAGCTGCTCTCAGTGGACTCTCATTTAAGCAGTGTTCTTCACTTCAAAGTTACCTGTATACGATACGCATTTCTTGACTTCTTATTTGTGAATAATCTCTGAGGGGAAAAAAAATACAAACAGCCTGAAAGAAATGTCATTGAAAGGAATGCTTACCCAAATGTGATGAGACCCATATCACAGGGACAGCCAACAACCTTGACACTGTGAACCTAATGACTTGTATTATAATTCTTCGAAGGACAAAAGCCTGTAATATCTCTCTACCTACAATAAGAGCCTGTTATTGTAATATTTACTATAGGACCCAATGCACCCAACAGTATAAACTTTTCTATGGAAATCATGGCTATTGATGAACGTAAGTGCTTTGCTAGATGAAGGTCTGGACTAGCACTGAAAAATTTTCCAGCTTCAGAAAGCAGCTGTTTCCAGCTGTCTCTTGGGAGCTCACTCCTCTGAGTGATTTTGAGAATTTATGCTTTAGCAATCCAGAAGACATGGGATTTTCAGAGGCTGGAGTCTAAGAAGGCAAATAATGTATTGGCTTGCAAAAAGCAACACAAACTAAATGTATGTGCTTATAAAAAAAAAAGTAATTGTGTAGATCTGTAGAACCCATCTTCCACAAAACCGCAAAGACTGGGCATGCTGACTGCCTCTGGCCTTTGAGTTCAGTCAGAGTTACTCACTTCTGCAGACAAATGTACACATCCAAAATGTTGTGTGCTGCACACAGTTCCCAATTTTACCTCCTCTTCTCCTTCATATTGGTCTATGGAGAAAAACCGTGCAAAGCTTTCAGTTGAGCATCCCTGACATGATCTAGCCATTCCTGATACTCTCTTCAAGTGGTGAGAGGTTGCCTCTTCATCTCAAACCTGTGAATAAAAAAATGGCAAAAAGAAGTCTTCAAAGTACAGTGAGATTTTTACCATGGGAGTAATTTCACTGTCCTCAGTATTAATGAGCAATTAGAGTGCAGTCCACTTGTCTTGCAGTTCAAATGGTGAAGGTCTTGAGACTTCCCTGAAGCAAAGACTGGGTTTCTATCACAGCACTGTTGTGTCAGGGAGCACACTGTATCATGCCTTCAGATAAGACCTACAGTCTCCTTATGTTGCAGGTGTTAGAAAAATGTAGTGTTCCTACTAATTGTATTTTGCAGAAAGAAAGATAAAAAATACATAGTTTTATTCCAATTTACTTTTCAATCATTTAGACAGACTGGGTGGGATTTTCAAGTGCAAGAGATGCACAGACCTTCCTAGCTCAGAGTAATGATTTTGAAAATGTGTTTCATTATGAAGCTTAATCTGCAAGGTTGCCTCTGTCCATAGAACTAATTGCCTATTATTGTAAACACCTATAAGGTTAAGTGCCTTAATGATCTTATAAGGAACAAGAATTTTGTTTTGTTGAATTTTTTTTTTTTTCCTGATTTGAGCCAAGACAGAGTTTTAGTTAAAAATTTTGTACCAGAAGGGGAAAAGAAAGAAAAAGGATTTGAGATAAAAAAAATAGGCTTTCAATGTATAATTTTAATTTCTTTAAAATTCATTGGTGCATTTCATTAAAACATTAAATAATATTATATAGATAATAATTATTTTGAAAAAAAACCACAACTGTATATCTTGACAAAAGCAGTTCAGCCAAAATATATGTTATAAATTCTATCCTTTGGACAAGACATTCCTTTAACACCTGCAGATGAATAATTGCTTTCCTATTTAATTAATAAAAAGTTTATATATTCAGTGAAGAAGAAAGCATGCATATGTAACACCCATTCTGGTGTCAAATTCCAGACTAGTAAATACACAGCTGTGGCCTACTATATCCTGATAAATCCTACAGAATTCCATCTATATGCAGACAGGAAAGAGCAGGTGAATACACAAAATTTCTTTAAATCATATTTGTTCCTGTTTAGAAGAACAAAGAAGAAAAAATTTATCACACTGTTAGCTAATTATGCATGAGATGTTATGGCAAATCTCCTTACTTTAAAGAGATTAAAGTTCACAATTTGATTCTAAAACAATTCTGCCTTCCATGAGATGAAAGAAAAAAATCTTATCTAAAACCAGTTGAATCAACTCAACTCTGCTGGATGTATCCCAGGTAAAAAGTTACATTTATTCATGTTATTCATTTATATGATGTCAGTCTACAGGGAAACCAGAGAAGTACTTCAACTCTTCCTGGTAGTCTCAAGAGAAATGTTGAGGGTTGGCTCCCTCACTCTGTTGCCTGAAACATTCTGAGGCTGCCAAATTTACGAGTTACAGTTTTGAGTCTGGTGAAAACAAACTGATTTGAGGAAGCTGCATCCCATACAATGTGCATGTACAGGTGTCTCAACAGTAATGTTGACCAGTGACAGTTACATTTTTCACTTAGAATTAGTGTTAGGTAAAACAAAAACATTGCTGAAAAAATATATTTTGTTCACAGATTTTCAGTTATTCTATAAATTTCTTCATTTTTCCATTGTCTTTTTTTAAATGGTCTTTCTTTGGTTTTGCAGAGAAAAAGGAGATAGAAAGGGACATGCAGCCCCTAAAACATCTTACATTACTTTCCAAAACAGAACCCATTGGTTAAAGAACAGAAGAAATCCATTTCTAATAGCTGAAATAGTTCATTTCTATGTTCCTAGCTAACTTTCCATCAGAGAGTGCATCCATGATTTGCCCAAGCTTGCCATAGAGTATGAAAGAATAGACATTTTGATGCTATGGCTGCAGCATTCAAGGCAACGTTGGTCAGCTCTTGAATATGGGCATCAGGCTTGAAAAGAGGGAAATTGCAGCAAATTTACTGACAACGCAAATCATAGAAGACAGCAAAAAACTGTTTCCTTGACAACATGACGGCCCTAGAGGATGCTGAATTTTCTTTTTCTATTTTGGTGAGGAGGGGCTGGGAGAATGGAGTATTTTGACAAATGAGGCTTGAAAAATGCTAAAATCACCACAAACATATATTTTTGTACGTGGTATCTCTTCTTTTTGGTGCCTAAGTGACATTGGAATCTGAAATGGAGCACTTCCAGCAGTTGAGATTTTTATATTTAAATCAGTTCATGGAAATGTATTTTGATATGTGAGTTACATTTCCTCCTTGCCAACAGAAGCCAACTACTAAGCTGAGGATGCATGCTATTAATTAAACTATGTTCCACTAAAAACTTGTAGCTCAAATACATGGTAGTAGAGCATGTTCTGTGTGCTGTTTCTCCTCATGTGATAAGCTGTGCATTTTGTCAATGGATGCACATTGCTTACATTTTTAGAGCTATTAAGCCAAGATAATTATGGAACAATCTAGGCAATGTTCAATAGCCCATGCAGATGCCTGACAGGGCATGTTGTCTCTTAATTAGGAATTTGAATGCCTAATGCTTGTATATTAACTGAAATAATTGGATAGATGTTTTACATTTTCTTCACTTTTACTGACAACCAAGCAAGGGACCACAGGAATCAACATATCTTCCTAAACCAGCTCATTTAATTTTTACTTTCTAGGTGATATAATCTGTTGTTTAAGTAGGATTTTTAAGTGAATTAATGCTGGCTACTGTGGAAATACATTTTAAGATGTTCCCCAGTGAGTCTAGCAGCTTCAAGCTGGTATTTTGTTGCTTCCTGTACTATCATAACCTACACAGGGTAATTACCTGGCTGTATATTGTTGTTCCTCAAAAGTCAAGTAAAATAACAATAGTTGTTAGAATTTTTTAATTGTTTCTAAGGGCTGATAATGGGTTATATATTTTTTCAAATCCAGTTCTGACTCCATACTAGCACAGTTTGCTACCAATGATGTGAAAATTGTCTTTGCACTGTACAAGGATGCTTGTTCTGTCTGCAGAGGAGAGATCTGCTTGGGCATCTCTACCCTTGCTCTCACTTTGACTAACATGGGGAAAGCCTTACTGGCTCTGGCCAAGCTGTGTGGAAGCAGGTAGTTCTTGAGGCATTGCATTCAGTGGTACCATTCATTAGCCCACTTCCACAGCTGAAAACCCATTCATTTCCTATTGATATAGTAAAAGCAGTCAGAAAATTAGTCTGAGCTCCATGTTAGCAGAACTGGGCCCCAAATGAGCAACTTCTTCAGTCCATGCCTACTGTGTATGTGAAGAATACTATGGTTGCCAGAATATACGTTGTTTATATTTAGGATGTCTGATAAATGTGTTTATTCACAACTATTAGTATAAAAGCTCCTTTAAAAGCAACAAATTGCTCTCTATTAGTAATGTGCATAATGACCTATTTCCATAAACATTTTTAGTAAGAGAAATTTTAATGTGCAAAACCCTGCAGACATTTTATGGAAATTTCACTGTATTCTGCAGGAGTGCATCACAGTCATATTTTGTTCTTTAATATTTTGTTTTGAGAGGTGAATTACTTTCAGTCTGATATATAGTACAAAAGAAGCAACCTGGCACAGGAAAGAGGAAAATGAGTCTTAATGTGTTTCCTTCTTGCTAATGTATATTTGCTTGATTGATGTAAGGATGTTTGTTTTTTGCAGAAAATATACAGCCCCTGTTGGTTGGTGGGGTTTTTGTGCATATTTATTTAGAAAGGGTGATGCAGGCTTTAAAAAAAGCTCTTTTCAATCCAGTCATAAGGGAAAAGAATAATAAAGGAAAGTCATTATGGTCAAAAGGATAAATAGAGCTTCTGAGTCTCTATCTGTTGTATTGCACCTGATTTCTATACCTAAATGGAGGGTAAATGTGCAAAACTGTGTTCACAAAATATTGTGATGCAGTTTTAGAGGAATAGCTTAAAAAAAATTACCCTGAGGGGGTTAAACATGTGTTAGCTTTATTTTTTAGTTTAAAAAAGCATGCAAGCAAATCATCGGTATTCTGTGGAGTTTTAACAGCTTTTCTGTATGTGTTGTACTAAATGCAACCTGAACAGCGGCAGAGCTTTTCATGTTAATTTACTATAACTCTGGAGTAAATAATGCTTTTTACCTGCATGCAGAGCTTAAAGCTTCTGAACTACCAACAGTTCCAACAGAAGTCTGTAAAAATAACCTAACTCCTGTCAGGTGCAAACTGTCTCATTTGTAGTTCCACCAAAATTATATGGGGAAAGAAAGCAAGGTTTTGTTTTAAATTAAGCTAATTGCACAACCATCCGGAGGAGGTGGAAATGGAAAAAACATCCATAGCTCTAACACTAAAAAAAAGCTGCAGTTTTTCAACCCTGTTTTGAACAGGCCCTCTAGGCAACCTTTTTCTTAAGGAAATGTTGCTCCGTGTTGAAGCACAAGCAGAGCACAACTCTGGATTCAGTTCTGCCTTTGACACTGAGTGAATTTGGACGAGCTACCTGAGTGACATTTTAAAGCTGTAAGATATTAACTTCTAGCATGGTTACCCCATCCCTACTGCATACAGAGAACGCTTGTTTAGCTAATAAAGTGTTCTGCAGATGTAGAGAAAAAACTCATGATGAAAGATGTCAAGGAAGTGAAAAAGATTAGAACATGAACACCTTTAGAGACATCTATGAGAAAAGCAGTTTGCTGTATTTCCAGTTTTCCCTTTCAAATGTTGATATGCTTTGCAGTTATTTGTGTGTTCCATTCCAAAACTTAAGGATATACTCCAACCAGAAAGAAAGTCTGTATTAAAACCCACATTGCTGAGATGGTACATGTAGTAGAACATAGCCTTGGATATCATATTAGTTAAGTAGTTGTTAAACTTTTAACATGTGCCATTGGTTTCCATGATCTTTAAAATAGAAGTGGTTGTAAATATGATTAAAAGCTTGTCTAAATATCTGACTGAATATGAGGCTAGACCTTCCTGTTTGGTGGAGGGTCAGCTGCAGCACATCAGTGTTACAGCTGTAGTAATACGGTTGCTTTAAGACTTTCTTTTTACAAAGTGCTAAGTGGCTCTTAGTAGCTCCCACACATACAATGTGAACTGAGAGCACATAGATGTATCAAGGCCTATACACAGCTCTTGTCTTATCTCCCTGAAATAAATGGCTAGCTGTAATTAATTTCAGTGGGATCAGGAATGTGATGCATAAACCTTCCAAAGGACACCTTCTGCCTTCTCCCAGTCATTTTATATGATCTTTCCTGTCATCACCACTCCTGTACATTCCTGTAATACGGTTGTAAAACCTTATATGAGAATGAATGAAATTTGAAGTGTTGAATTAGTCAAATGAATTAATGATCGTGATGTAGTGGTGGTTTTGCTGTAGGAAGTGTAAAGAATCAGTCAAGATTTTCTCCTGTGAGGGCTGTATTGTATTGATTTCTTTTTCAAATGACCAAGCAATTAGCATAGCAGAAACCTAGGTGCTCAGCACCTTCCCCATTAAAGAGAACAAATGTCAAGTCCTATTAATATAGTCGGCTGTTCCATAGTGGTTGATCAGATGCTATCTATCATTGTATGTTTATTATCTTGTTGAAGTAGTATTATGAAGTTTTGCTGACAATAACTTTGGATGTTGTGCTCTTTTTCATTTTAATCCTTCTTTGTAGTTCAGGCGCAAACCACTTCATCACATCCAGGTTGTTAAACCATTAATTGTGAGAGTCTGATTTTCAGCAGTTTGTGCTGGTACAATGTCTTCTTTCCCCATCTCCTCTCCCAAGTGAAAAGAATCTGTATTTTTAATAATAATAAAAAGACATAATCACTTAATGCAGAAACGTCCATTGCACCCGAACAGCAAATCCAGCTTAAGTGGAAATTTACACAAAGAATTATTTATAGGAATCAATCATAATTACATTTAATGCATGCTGCAGCTGTTTATAATTGTGGTTTTCCCAAGGTTATTCTCCTCCTACTGTCCACCCCCACACACATGAAATTTGTTTCTGTGGAAATGCTTAGGAAGCATTATAATTTTCCTGTAACTTGTTACAGTGGCAGCCGACTGTTGTGAGGCAGACTAGATCCTGATTAGTGAGTGCAATAAAAAACAAGCCTGTTTTGGCGATCAGTAAAAGAGTCTTGAGAAGGTGGTCTGTAATAAAAATTAGAACAAACATTTTTTATGTCATTCTGTTTGCTATTTATTATGACAAGCAAATCTGACTGCTAAATTAGAAAGTTAATTTTTGGTAATCATGAATTCAAGATGGTGTGGACCAAACTGAGAAGCTCTGCATGAAGTGGCATAACTGGGACTTTCTCACACTCAATTAGAAATTTCCTTCCCCAAACACTCATTGCTACAGAACCGATTGTAAAATGCATTTATTTTCTTAAACGACTGAAAAAGCAGATTTTTCATAGAGAAAGAAAATTAAACAAAGACACTTAATTTGGAGGACTTCTTAACTCCAGTTATTTGATTTGAAAAATAAAGGCTTTATAGGAAAGAAAATAAATGCCATACACAATTTTTATCATTTTGAAGTCCTCCATGTCCAACCAGAAAGTCTAGAAGGGAAATAACATCAGGCAACCATTTTATGCAAGATACATGGCTACCCATAAAGGACTGTGGGTTGTTTTTTAATCCCTAGCATAAACCAGCAGATGCTGTAAATATAAAACCATCATTCTTTTTGGTATATATTTGCCTGACTCCTCAGGCAGTAAATTTAAAATTTTAAATTTCATTGCATATTGATTGATTTCCTATAATGGTGATAATCTATGGATTATCTTTCTCAGCAGAAAGTGTGGCCTGTGTTATACCATGTTATTAATCCCTCTGAAGTATGTTCTGTGTCTATGGTACTCACACCAGGGTTAGACCACCTTAGTTAAACCATCTCAAATCATCCCAAACACTGCTGAGGGAAAGCTCTATTAAGTTTGAAATGTAAAATCCCCTAGGCTTTAAGGAAACTGGTATTCATACTGTTATTTGGGGGGTTGCTTTTCAGTTCATCTTATTTTAGTCCATCTTTACAAAATATCTCTCTTGACGTGATGAATATTTGATTTTAGATGTTTAGTTAGGCATTTGAGTTCAGAAGTGATGTATGTATCTGTCGAACACCTTTCAGTCATATGATGGAAAAATCCTGTAGTAGTTGTAGTGATACTGGGCTGATACACTACAAAAAAACTTTCTTTGGGTGGAAATAGTACACAGTTTGGTGTGATTTTAATTTCTTAATTCTATTTTAACTTCTGGGACATGATTCAAGGAATCCCTAATGAAAGGTCAGTTATGTATAATACCAGATTATTAAATTTGTTATTAGATGTGGAAAATCTTGAGTCAAAAGGCTGGTAATTGAAGATGGAGCACTTATGACTCAGTTAATACATGTGACCAAGATTTGCCCCGTAGACTTCAGAAACACATTACCAAGGGTGCTGAACAAATCAGAACTGTTAATACTCTGAAGAGCTTCATCAGTGAGTGAGGCACAGCAGGGAGAGCTGTGGAGATCCCACTGCCCACCTCAGCCTTTGAGATCAAGAATGTTGAGCCCCTTATGTATCAGCAGCTGAGCTGTTTACAGTGCAGCTTTTAGGACAACTCAGAAGCTCAACTCTCAGGTCACTCCCTGGGAAGCCTTGAAAATCCTTCCAATTCTGTCAGTGTCCTGCAGCATAAAAATAGGTTAAGCCCATTCCAAATCAATCCATTCACTTGCTATTTGTGCTTTTATTTCTCCCCACATACCTTGTAGTATAGAATTTAACTATAGCTGAGATACAGCATAAGTAAATAACCAATGGGGACCAATAATAATTGCAATAAACCTATAACTTTGATGCTCCAGTATTTAACATTCTGGATCAAACTCAGCCCAGCCTTACACTCTACAGAACCCCTCTGGGGGCAATAGGAATTCATGGGGTATAAATCAGGGCCGAATAAGGTGATTTCAGTGTAGGTGAAATTGCTGATATAACTCCCCCATCTAAAAGAGACTTCAGCTAAAAAGTAGGGTTGTGAGTGCAATAGAGAAGAAGGTCATAGTAAGGCATTTGAAAATTAACTAGAAAAATGTTCAAATAGTTTATTGCTTTACAGATACTGACCTGTTATTTGTAATTATTGGATCAGTTTGGCAAGAAAAAAAAAGGGTTCACTATCTCAGTTGATGTATAAAACATATCTTCCAAAACAGGTGCTTGTTCTCTTGCTGATGCTACTCCACCTGAATGAAAATACAGTCTTTCCAGGGTGTCTCAAGATAGCTACTTTTTGATGCATTATTTCTTAGCATCTAAGACTGACCAATTTCAGAGCACTGTAGCAATTTAGCATTGACTCTAGAAAAACTAACCATATTTTTACTGTAACAGGCAAGAAACCTTGAAAATCTACAGATGAAGTGAACATTACAGTTTGATGTGGAGCGTGGTTCAATGGAACAACAGATTGTTCTGTGGAGGAGTAAATCAAAATCTTATTTATTCAAAGAGAATTTTCTATACTAAATATGTTTTAAAAAACCCTGGTTTTATGTGTCTTTTAAATAAGCTTTGATTTCATAATATATTTATTTTTTCT
>JANHGN010022948.1:0-35728 GCA_024605025.1 Megaceryle maxima | reverse complement strand
TGTCATGAAAGGGTTTGGTTTCAAAGGCCTTGAAAATCAGAAGCTAATGAAGTCAAGTGGATTTAAGTAATCCGTTTAATTTTGGATGCATTATTTAAAAAGGCTAATTATGGATACATTAATATTTATTGGCTCCGGTTGGAGCTGATAGAAAAGTCCATGTTCTAGGCTGATGAACATTATTATTATTATTTTCTTTACATCAAGAATTTTAGGGTTTGGAGGCAGTTTTAACTATGTGACCTGCAGTCAAGTCATAGCCAAAGAGCATGACAATACCTAGGATGATGCAATACTTCTAAATACCATTTGCAGACAAACATCTTTAATGGATCTCTTCAAAGTTAATAGCCTTTCAGATCCAGGTTTCATATTTTGTGGAAGAAAATCTATACGTCAGCCTGATAAATTCTGTATTAGGAACAGTATGCTTTTCCACGAGGCTAATGTTTTTCCTGTGGACATCTCTGATCACTGTGCATTACATTTTCTTTTTATATTTGGGTGGGTTTGCTTAGGTTGGAAGCCAGAGGCCTGCATGTCAAATAATTTCTCAGCTGAGAACAAAAATGTTTAGGTGAGGTTTTTCAGATGGTGTGGAGAGATGGGAGGATTATAAGGCAGCTCTTAGCTGGTGTCAGCTGGGGTAGCTCCAGGGAAGCTAGTGGAGCTCCACTGTGTACACTGGGGAGAGTCTGACCCTTCTTATTTTCAGTAGACATCTGGAAAGGCATCAGCAAAACTCGCAGCTAAAGTCCCTTTGCCAGCTGTGGGGCTGATCCTGCCACAGTGTGAGCATCTTGTCTCTCTTGTTTGTCTCTGCCTTGCAAAACTCTTCTCCCTGTGCTTTTTCAAGGACTGCTGGAACCAGACTGGTCCAGGGAGGGGTTGCAGAAGGGAAGATACGTCATCCCTTCTGCTACAAGGGAGGAGGAGTGAAGAGGAGATTGTGCTGCCTCTGTGTTTGGCTTGTGGTGGTCCAGGCCAAGGGGGTGCCTTCCAGGTAGACCCCTGTTGCTGTCCTGTCTGTTATTGCAGGGTTTTATAGTGTCACCCAGTGCAACAAGACTGTTCCCATCACTAGACCACAATCACTGGCTCCTGGGCCATTTCTCCATGAGGTGTCCCTGGCAGCCCTGGTCTGGGACTTGCAGCCTCTCTGGGCCTCCATTCCTTGCTCCAACAGGGTCACCTGGCAAGCACCTGGAGGTTCCAGCTTGGTGTACCACACTCCATCAGTCTCAGGGCTCCCATGGGCCTCAGCAGAGGTTTCTAGGCAGTGGCATCTTCTGAGGCCTTGTCCATCGGGCACAGGATGCCTCTGGCTGAGCTGTGAGAGATGCGTTGAATGGGGGAGTGGAAAGCTGGAGGTTGAAGCAGAAAAGTGGGTCCCTTGCAAAGGGGGACATGGGTGGCTGAGAGTTGCTGCCAGCCCATGGTGGGGGAGCAGGGCTGCCCATGCAGGTTTTCTGCAGCTCCTGGGAACACGCTCTGGTTTCCACAGTGGAAGACAGAATGAAAATCCCCATGGCAGGGACAGTGGTGGATTGCCTTGGGGCTTTTCTATGGGGTACTGATAAAGCGTAGGCATTTAAGGACTGATCAATGCCTTTGATTGTCTAATGAATCAGCCTGTGTCCAGTGCGTGCACAGGCAGATGTTGAGGTTGTCTTTGTCAACATTAAACTCCCTCTTCAAATCTTTTTTGGGGAAATGAGTTCCCATTCAAGGTAAAGACATAACACCAGTCTCCCTGCCTGCTTCTGGCAGAGCCCACACTTGCTGGTGAAGTGGGTGAGTGGGAAATCCTGCTGGAAAGCCGGCGAGGAGTTCCAGGGAATACCAAGCTGTATTTCTCACTATTTCCATGTTTGCTTTCTGGGCTTCTCCTCTGGAAACTGTGCTTTAAAACCTGTTGCAGTTTGGGGAGCATGGCTACAGTGAGGGTGCTGGCAAGTGGAGAGGGATGGGGAAGATGGTGAAAGCCTTTGGTGCTTCCTTCGATGCTATGTGTAGGTTTTTCAGTGCTGCTGTTTTTTCAAGCACTGGTGTGCCCAGCACATCACCAGACACCCCTGGCATGACCAGCCATTGCAATGTGGAGGCAAAAATCCAGATGGTGGCACAGGGAAAGGGGAAAAATCACATGTTGGAGGGTTTGATGCTGAAAGTGGATCCGAGCAGCCTGGAAACCTGTGCCAGTGCATGCCCATGCTGTCTCCTACCTAGGAGGCAGTCATGATTCTACCAGCCTCATGGCTGTGCCTCGCTGCAGTGACAGCTGTGACACCTGGGTGCCATCAACAGTAGGGTGCTGAATTTCTCTGAGACCGGAACAAGAGACAGACATGCCAAGAAGCTCTGACTCCTCCTGGCCAGAGAGATGTGACTTTCCTGTGGCTCTGTCGCATAGGTCAGGCTTTCCCTATAAGTCTCCATTAAGTAAGTGGGATTTTAATGCATGTCCCAGAGGCTGGAAGCAGCAGGGCTATGCTGGGAGGGCAGGGTTGGGCGAGCCTGGTGGCCAAGGCACCTGTTGACACCCGTGGGACAATGTCAGTCCTTGTGCCACTGGCCTCATCACTGCTGCCTTTCTGGCTGCCTGCACATGGTGTAGCTGCTTCTACACTGGTCCAGCGCTGCTCCTTTCCAGATGCTTGCAGATGCTTTCTTTTCGATGGCATGAACAGATGGTTGCAAGCATTTGAGTGAGTGTATCTGAGTTAGCATGGCTGAGCTGTGAGGCAGCAACAGATCCCTGTGCATTCCTGGGCTGGGGCAGGTGGAAAATCCTGTAGAATGACCCCAGAGACCACTTGGGATAACCTGGTTTATGTCACGTTTGTTGTGAATGTGGAGGTCTGGTACAGCCTGATGTGTTTTGTTGGGGAGAGGAAACTGTAATTGTTTCAAATGAATTACCTTAAAAAACAGGGCCTGATTCTGCATCCTCCAGCCACTGTGATGGTGGATGCCCTGGACCACCCTGAAGCTGGTCTGTCTGTGAGTGAGGCCCTTGGCAAAACCCATCAGGGAAGGAAAAGCATCAGGCTGGCATGAAAAGAAGGACAGAAACAGGTCGAGATGGGCAGGGATGGAGAGAGGCAAGAGCTGGTGTCCCACCCCGCCTCTCTCCTGGCTTTGGGTCTGGGCACTGGTCAGGAAGGGCAGGGCTGCCTGTAGGTCTGTGTAGAGGCATGGGGGGCTCTGACCGTCTGTTCCCGCCACTATTCAGGATTTCCCCATCTCTCTCTGGCAAAGAAATGGATATAAAGCCCCAAAGCACTGCACTTCAGCCCTTCACCCCTGACAGCTGCTGCTCCAGATGCAGGCTACGCCAGAGCTGAGTATTCGCTAAGGATGCATCCTTCTGCCAAGAGGAGCTCTGTGGAGCAGTCAGGGGGTTCACAGGCGGGCTCTACTCTGTGTGCGCAGATGCTGTTTCCATCAGCATCGTGTTTATCATTTCTCGTCTCAATGGACCACCCCTGCTCTGCTCTTGGTGCCATTCAACTTGCCTCTGTCCCTTCTTCCTGCCCTTTGCCCTGTGTCCTTCCTCCAGGAACGTGCTGCTCCATGGGAGTATCTTCAGTGTGTGTGTGTGTGCGCGCGCGCACATGTGTGTGCAACACTCGTACCCCCGGTCTCTCTCGTGTTTGCTGCTCAGGCTTATCTCAACTCTGTGGGTGCTGCTTTTGTTTTCTGCCTTCCCCGCTCAGTGTGCTGAGGAGCTCTGGGCTCCTTTGGGCATTTGGCATGCCTGGGGCTGGGAGCGCAGGAAGGAGCGTCAGTGAGGAGCCTGGACATGGTGCTGCTCGCTTCCAGTGCTTCCCATCAGCTGCAACATCACTTTGGATCAGGCGTGGAGACAGGCGTGACCTCACCACGGCAGCTGGAGGTGCCTTCTGCAGAGCTACTTGCATGTTCCATGAGGAGAAGATCCCTGAAGCCACCCCTGGGTTTGGGCTCATCCTGCAGCAATGCTTATAGCCCTGCACCCACCCTGGAGACGTGCCCAGCTCTGAGATGCTCCTTTGCTGTCCTGACACCGTCTCTGCCCTGCTGCTTTTCTGCAGCCATGTCAGGTGTTTTGCTAGCATGGCCATAGCCTGTTTGGGATAGGTTATGAAAGTGGAGGTCTTTGGCCCATCTGTGTAGTGAGTTGGGGGCAGGTGTGGAGGCTCTGGCTTTGCCCCTGGGCCTCTCAGAGGTGTGCAGAACTGTTCTGCTGCATGAAGGGCTGCCCGCTTTTTCTGGGGGAGGTTGTATCTGGCAGCAGGCCTGGACATGTTTTGGGATGGAGCACTTTGCACAGAGTGATCCTGAAAGGTGGCTCTGTGGTTGGTGTCACTCTTCTTGTGTGAGGAAATTAGGAGGCAAGGGAGGCACTACCAGTGTGTCTGACCCCCTTCCTCCTGCCCAGCCTGGGATTTGTCTCCACCTGGCCCCTGTCAGGGCTGAGGAGGAGGCAGATGGGGGAGCAAGCTGTGGGTCCATGCCTGTGCTGCACCCCCAGCATTGCCTGGCTGGGCTTCTTGCACTTCTGGCACGCTTTGGGAGGGAGGGGGACTTCAACACATGAAGGAGAGCCTCCCTCTAATTATCAGGAGTGATGAAAGCCTCTTAGGCAAGAAGTGACGAGAGAAGAGTGCCTGACCGTGGGAAGGAGAGAGACAGCACAGATGGCATCATGCTGCCGAGCAACCTGCTCCTTCTCCGTCAGGAACAGACAGGAGTGACACACGGACACACTGGGGATATGGCCCTGGCCGCACCACCCTGCCTGACCTGCAGCCAGGGAGCCCTGTCCTGACTCCTGCTCTGGATTTTGGGCAGCTTTGTAGGGAGCTGGGGCAGTCAGACATGCTGAGGCCAGCAGGACTGAGGAATACTGGAAGTTGGATTTCACTGTTACTGGTACCCAGGAATTGACTTGCTTGTCACCTTTGCAGTGTCTTTACCCATCCCGAGGCTGCTGACCTAGACAGGCTCTAAATGCAGCAGAGGTGCTGTGGAGTGAGATGTGTGGCAGTGGGTGCTCTTACAGTGGTGTTTGATGTCCTTACAGCAGATGGAGAGTCTGGGCAGAAAGGAGAGTGTGAAAACCATCTCTGAGGATGGTGCTTTAGAAATGGCTCAGTTAAGTTAGAAGCAACTGGGAGGGCTGAAGTAGAAGGGTGGGAAGCATGTACCTTGGGTCATATGTGAAGGATAACCTGAGATGCTTTAGGTACTTTGGCAAGTGGAGGCCAGTAGACCAACTAGGACCTGCAGTAGCTCAATGGAAGAGGACACCCTGAGGTGAGGAGGGTCCTAAAATAGCCAAGATTTGGCTTTGGTCCTGAAGAACTGCAGAGTGGAGCTGCAGCTCTGGGAGCCAGCAGGCCCAGGGCAGAGCCATGCTGGGTGCTTCACCAGAGTGCTGTGATGTGCCACATGAGGGTGGTGGACAGGGGATGAGGGAGTCTTTTTGCACACCCTGAAAGACCTGGCAGCAGGCAAAATCTCTCCTTTGTGGAGGGCTGATTTCATGGGAGGGTTGATGGTTATGCCCCGTCATGTGACTTATGACTGGTTACTACTTGGACCACATCTTGTCTCCTACTGACCTTTCTGAGGTTTCTCTATTTCCATGAGGGTTAACCCATGTTTTCCCTGCCTGTTGCCTCTACGTCTTGGATTTGCCTGCCCACTGGTCACTGCTCGAGCCCTTATCAGGAGGTCAGGAGCCATTCTTTCACTTGGTTTGTGTCTCCTGCTCCCCCACCCTCTGCACCTCCCTTCATCAAAGCAACCAGAGATAGGAGGCTATGGCTCTGCTTTTAAGTTCAATCTCTGCAGCTGAAATAAAATTGCATATATTTGCATAAGGAGCATCTCAATTAGCATATTTGTGGGTAAAGCTAAAAGGGCTGTTCATTTGGAAGTGAAAATGTGAGCGAAACATGGAAATGACTTCCAGCCCCCTTTGCAAGCAGCTTAATTAAATATTTCCTTAGTGTGTGAGCATGGATTCCGGGAAGCTCTTGCTGTATATGTAATGGTGTGTGAAACCCCAGGGCGGGCAGGGAGGGGTGGCCCTTCGAAGCCCCAGGTCTGCATTAGCACCCTGCACCCTGAGCTGCCCGCTGCAGTGGCTCCCTCCTGCGTTGTCCCCACACCTCCAAAGTGAGAGTGTGCTGGAGGGTGAGGGATTCGTCGTGCCAGACCCTGTCGCCCGAGGATCGCCCTCTCCTGGAGGGTTGTCTTTCTGCTGCTTCACACGGGGATGCTGGTTTTTTTTTCCCCTGTCATTCCCCAGGGGTTAGAGGCAGAGAGGTAGCTGTGGTTTAGGACCGGGATCAGAGTGGGCAGGGCTGCCTGCCTCCTGCCAGAGCGCTGTTCAGGGGAAGATCCTGCCTTTGTTTAAATATAATTGCTTTGGACCCAATCCTGTTCATACTCAGATCAGTGACAGCAGGTACGTGCCTTCTAGGGAGAAAGATGCTGCTGCTGCTTCTTTTTTTTTTTTTTTCCCCCCCCCCCCCCCCCCTTTTTTTTTTTTGAAAGCCAGGCCGATTATTTTCTTGTCTTCAACCTTATGCCTCATCAGCTCTCCTGCCTCCTTCTTGGGAGGGCAGCTTGGGCTGCATGAGACACGCCTGGAGCAGACTTGTCCTGGGAAGGCTTGCTGTCTTAATGTGGGAGCTTGCTGCTGCCCTTGGACAGTTTGGGGCGGAAGAGGGCTCAGCCCCTTCCATCCACCCAGGGGTGAGGGCCCTGAGAGCTGCTCTGCAGTTGTGGGATTCCAATGGATCCCCTGTGCTTGTAAACAGGGTTGCCTCATGGTGCTGGGAGGGTGTGATTTTTGCGGGGTGCTTAGCAAGGGGACAGCTTGTTGGTATGCTGCTCGTGTGAATGGTTGCGTGAGGAGAGGGCTCTGTACATCCCCTCCTGTGCTGGGGAGAGGCATCAGGTCCCTGAGGTTTGTTTCTTTGGTAAGAGGGGTGCAGAGCAGAGCGTGGGGCTCCCAGCACCCCCAGGAACCTGAACACATCCCCCAGGAGAGGTGAGCACTGTGATCCCACCGCACAGATCCCAAACAGGAGACTGGGGAGAGAGATGGAAGCATCTGGGTCTGGAGGGAGGGGGTGGAAGCACACACGCACGCGCAGCTGCTGAGGGCTGAGGATGAGGGGGGCTGAGGGAGGGGGTCACACATAACCTATTGTGAGCAGTTGAAAGGCGCTACAGTCCCGAAATGTTAATCTGACCCAACCTTTTGCCAGTTATAATTTTCCTTTCAATGAGCATGCATTAATCTGGCCCTTTCTCCCCTGTTCCCCTGTGGTGCAGAGCCCTTGTTCTGCTGCCTCTTGCTAAAATTGCCTTTCAGTGAACCCAAATAAAGCTCCCAAAGTCTGGTGCTCAGTCCCCGCCCAGGAGCGGGGCAGGCAGGGTCAGCTTGCCAAGCAGAGGAAGAACTGTGGCTGATGCAGCTGGGGCACAAACCCTGTGGTGTTGGAAAGGCTATTTCCTCTTGCCCTGCCATGGGCAAAGCTCAGAGGTCTGGGCTGTGTGGGCATCTCCCCTCCCAGCCTGCCAGTGCACAGCCCTATCCCCACACAAAGGGGGCTCTTCCCCTCTGGAGATATGGGATCACCTATGGATGCTGTCCTGCTGAAACATCCCTAGAAGAGCTC
Source organism: Megaceryle maxima (assembly GCA_024605025.1). NCBI lineage: Eukaryota > Metazoa > Chordata > Aves > Coraciiformes > Cerylidae > Megaceryle > Megaceryle maxima. The sequence continues at coordinate 28,046 of JANHGN010022948.1, read as the reverse complement.
CAGTGGAACCTTCCTTGCCATCACCCTAACACTACCCTCTTCTTTATCTCTGCAGCTGCCTGTCCTGTGTGAACGGCTCCTTCCCCTGCCACTGGTGCAAGTACCGCCACATCTGCACCCACAATGCTGCTGACTGCTCCTTCCTGGAGGGACGTGTCAAGCTCTCTGAGGTAGGATGACATGACCCAGCTCACCCCTCCTGTCTCTGCCCTGTTGTGGCCCTCTGTCCTGCAGGGAAGGGTTTAGAAGAGGGCAAACCTCTTTGGAAACCTCTCCCACCGCCTTGCCTGGTGTGCTGGGGCTGCCTGAGAAGCAGTGAGGAAGGAGTGGGAAGTGCTGGTGGGGAGAGGCTGTGTGGCTGCCGAGAGGCTGCTTGGGAAGTCGGTCGCAGCCGAGAGCCCTTCAGGCTGAATGAAGGGAAAAACAAAGGCAGAGACGCTAAAGCATTTTCCTTTGATGTTTTTGAAGGGAGCAAGCTTGAACTGTCATTGCAGAACAGCTTGTTTTCAGAGAGGGGAAGGTTGAAATCCATAAAACAAACAGTTCTGCTGCACCTCATGCCTTCTTCCTCTCAAATACTTTGCTAAGAACCATGTTCTTTTGTGGGGGTTCACCCTGCACAGCATCCAGGGAAACCTGTCACTGGGACGGTGCTTGCAGGAAGTCCTGGCATCCCCAGCCTGTCGTGGCATCACTGGCTGCTTCGGTTGGGTCTGTAAGTCTGGCAAGGAACCGCCAGCTCTACAGTAAATGCTGATTTGGGTCTTGAAGGGAGAGTTTTGGGAAGGAGAGTTCCTCCTTTGTCCCTGTCCTGGAAGGGGGCTTGGGTTGAACTGGGCTCTGGGTTTCCAATTGCCTGTGCAGGGGCCCAGTGGGAAGGGTCCTGCTGTCTGATGGTTGATCCTGGGAGCAAAGCCATATGCTGGCCTCACAGAAAAGGCTTAAATGGATGTTGTCCTGGAAAAAGTGTGTGCCTAGATCATCTCAAATAGAGCTCGGTCTCTGAGCTCTGGCAGAGCTTCTGTCCTGGCAGCCTCCCAGGCAAGGACTGGTTTCCAGGAGCAGAGGTGAACAAGAAAGGCTTGTCTCCACTTCACAGGCCATGTGTGAAGGCAGGCTACCAAGATGTGCCCCAAGGTCTTTGCCATCCTGGCTGGCACCAAGAGGAAGCCTGCCTCTGCATCTTCCCACTCAGGAGAAGCAGCATCTTTGAGTGAATCTCCATCCCTTATAATTAATGTCTTCTGAGGTCTGCCTTCATCCACAGTGAGGCCCTGTGTACAAGTGGGTGTCCTTCTAGATCAGGGATGTTGTCTGTTCCATGTTCCCTCTGCTTCTGTGCTGGGCTGGGAGCACATGCAGAGTCAGATGAAGCCCTCTGCAGCTGATATGCCCCAATTAATTTTTTCTCCTTCCTCTCCCACTGCCTCTCTGAACACTTGAAGAGCTCTCACAGGAGAAAATGGAAGAGTTGGGCCACTACTCAGCCATTGCCCAGCCACCAGCAACACCATTGCTTTTGTGCCAGGGATGGGATGGATGGAGGAGCATCTTCCCATGTACTGCAGTTGAGTCCTGCATGGCTTCCCTGCTCCCTTGCCCAGCATCCAACCAAGGTTGACCCATCACATCCCTGTGGAAAGCCAGGGAGCCTGGTCCTGCTGCCTCTCCCAGGAGAGCAGCTGTGTCTGTGGGGTGATGTTTGGGATTTGCAACTTGCAAAGGGAGCTACTTGGGTGCTCCCCACTTTGGAGCCTCTGAGAACTTCAGGAGTGGATGGACTTGCAGAAGATGGTGCTGTCCCTGCACAGGGCCATGCTGGCCTCTTGTCATGATCCTTACTCCAAGTGTGAAGTGCAGGGGAGTTGCACCATGCTCATGGGAGCTTGAGCATGTCTGGCGTGGGCCAGAATGAGCCCAGCATGGTAACTCCACAAGAGGTGTGTATTTGGTAGTGTGAGAAAATCAGAAAAAGCTTTTTTTCTCCTAGTTTGTGCCCTGAAGAAATCCAGCAAGGGATTGACCTGTCCCAGGCATCCCAGAAGCCTGCTCTTGAGGTCATGCTTCCAGCCAGCCCTGGCATTGCTTCTGCAAACACAGCATGTGGCGTCCAGACCACTGGAGCCTGGCAGCTCTTCCCAGCCTGTTCCCCTCACTGAGGGCATGGGGAGGCTACTGGGCTCAGAAGAGCTGTGCCAGATGAACCCAGAAGCTTCTGGCTGTACCCCCCAAGGGTGTTGTCTTTGGGACACATGCAGCTCTCCCATGTACCAGCTGCTTGGGAACTTCTGTCACTCCCCAGCATGGGCAGGCTGTCCCCGGGCAGACCTTTTGGCCACACTGGGACCTGGAGTGGTGCCTGGCTTGAGGTTTGGAGTGCCTGGCTCAGCCCGTTTGCGCACTGGTGTGGCTTTGGCAGTTCCTGGCAGGTATGGGGAGACACCCTTGGACCAGCCACTGCTGTGGGCTGCATGTCCAGGCTGGGATGAGACATCCTGTTCCCATTCCTGGCTACCTCAGTCCCCAGGAGGGTGGTGTGGCAGGTGGGGGGGACTCGGTGCCAGCCCATGGCACCACTGAACAAGTTTATGGTAGATGTCCAGCTTCATCCTCCCTCTGGGAGTATGTCTAACTAGGAGGGTTATTTTAAGCAGGATTTGATCTATCTGCGTTGGTTGGAGTATGGTGGGCACTGGTCAGGAAAGGCAAAGACAGGAGTTAACTGTAGTGCTTAACTCTGTCTCTGTTCCCACGAGTTGTTCACCGTGGTTTCCTGGATGGGATTGTAGCAAAATGCAAAGAGTGACCCATCACACTCTGTCCTGGGCATGCCAGGGCTGTTTGCCTGGATTTCGGGGGGTGGCAGGACAGGAACGGGGTGTGGGTAGGAGCCACCACTCATGTAAATGTGGGAACTGCAGCACTAGAAAGGATGTCCCTGCCCACATGCTGCAGTGGCTTTGAAGCTTGGGCTCCAGACATCACCTTCCTCTGTTGCTTGCTCCAGGGTGCAGGGCTGGGGAAGGGCTGATGGAGCAGCACAAGCTGTTATTTACTTTTCCCCATTTGTGGTACCCAGTGGTGGCCATGGTACGATGGAGTCTCCCTTACCAAAAAGATTCTCGTGACAGTTGCTGCTGCCTGCTGATGCAGAGCTGCTGTGGGGTGTTTAAAGGCTCCTGGCCTGCATGGACCATGTGTGTTGGTTTAGTTTAAGCAGGTTCAGCTTGTGTTTGTTCTTTGTTCCCCTACCAGTGAGAATGGCTGAGGACTTTGTGAGGGAACCTCAAAGCCAGGGTCAAGCCCAGCCCCAGACTGCCTTCACCCCCATCTCCACTGATGGCAGAGCCTTGCAGCTGGAGCTGGGAGCTGCCAGAGAAACCCAAATCACAGCATTTGCAGTGTGACTCTAAAGCTCTTACCTTACCAAGCAAATATGGGGACCCTTGTCATGTTCTCATCCAGCTAGAAAAAAGTAGTTTTAATAGAGAAAATAGGAGTTGTGTGATGTTTGGGAATGTGTGTGTGTCAGGGTCTTGTTTTCCTGGTTGTTCTATCCAGTCATAAGGTCTCTGCTCCAGGGAGCCGGGGCTCTGTTGGGGGGGCTGGTTTTGGCAGGATGGGGAGCTCTGTGAGCTGTGCAGATCATTCCCAAAGGATGTGTTGGGGGATGCTGGGGTGAGTTTTGTCAGCAGTTTGCATTGCTCATAGGGGAAATGAGTTATCCCAGTGTCCCCACCCCTCTGGGCACCCTGGGTACCCACCAGCACCAGGTGCTTCCTGTTTGGGCATAGGCTGACATTTTTGCTGGATGAGACACTTCTGCTGGCAGATGTGGAGCATGTGACGTCACGGGGGGACTCGGCTCAAACTGCGAGTCAGCAAAATGAGCCCGCCTGCCTGCGCAGGGAGAGGGACACTCGTGACCATCACTTTCCCCGGGCACTGGTCTTGGGGGCATCTGTGTGTGCCCAGCTGGAGTGACAGGGACTTACCTACCACTGAACCTAGGCCAGCAGCAACAATTACCAAAAAACGAGGAGGTGGAGGTGTTGGAGAGTGAGCCAGGAGCTAATCCTCACCACGGTCCCCATGGGTCCCCCTGCACTATAGAGGGGGATCAAGTAGACAGGGAGTTCTCCCTTGGTTGGCACTTCTGAGATGGGAGGTGGTGGGGAGCAACCGCCTTGCAGTGGTGAAGAATGCTAGTTTTAAACGACAGCATTTTCCCGCTGCCAGCATTGAGATGATTCTGAAAGGGTCCCCAAACTGTCCAAACCCTGTCATCACCTCTGGGTTGGGGCTGGCACCACTGTTCCTATTTGCTTTCACTTTGTTTAGCAAGTTTTGGGGATTAATAGTTTTATCCCTTAAAAAAAAAAATGCACTTTTTTGGGAATACAGGCTTGTGAAGAACAAGGAACTTAAAGAGTAAAACAAGTTTTCTGTCAATATTTGCTAAACGAAGCAACTTTTTCATTTCTCTGCATTGTTTGAAAGTTTGATTAATCCTGCCAGCTGAGATGAAGCCCAGTGCTGTGCAGGGCCCAGCCCAGCTCACTGCAGGGCGACGGGAGGCAGATGGGCAGTGTTGGCCACACGTGGCTGCTGGTGGCCTTGGGGTGAGAGCTGCCCCCGCAGCTGCGGCTATTGTGAGAGCAGTAGGGCGGCTGCATCCACCCCCGGTGCTGCTGCCGCCGTTTCTGTTTTTGGAGCAGCTTGTTTCAGCGAAAGTTATTCCCCCTTGACGTTATTTCAAGCCAAAGCTTCCAGGACTCGGTGCTGTAGGTGTGAGACCTCTGCCCGGCTCAGCAGAGCCGGCGTGGGATTGCATCAGGCTGTTGTTGCTGAACCTGCTGGGGCTGCAGAGCTGTTTTGCTGCCTGAGCTCATTTATTTTTGTGCCCTCCTGCTCCCCTGTGCTTTGCACACAAGGCTCAGTGCTCCTCTGGAGCAGCTGGGAGCCAGTGGCTATTAAAAGTTGAGTGCTTTGCCCTTCTGATGGCTCCTTCCCTGGGGAGCATGGGGGGCTGGCAGGGTGGCGCTGAACCCTTTGCCCTTGCCTTCCTCCCTGGCTTGGACTCACCAGCATCCCTTGGCTGTCTATTGGGCAGCCTACAGCTGGGCTGGTTGGAGTGACACTGCTTGGAGCTGGTAGTGGATGGAAGAGTCAGCAGCAAAATTAGCTGCAGAGCAGGTTCTCTGCAACACTGCAGAAGCACATTGCAGTGTCAAAGGGGGAAAAAGGCTTTTCTGTCCACTTGTAAAGGAAGGGGGGTGGAGACTGTAAGGGAAAAAGGAGGATTGGGAAGGTGGCCTGACAATGCACAGCACAATGAGTGTTAACTCTGAAACCTACTGACTGCAATGATGGCATTAGAGCCCATCTTGTTACTAGTCATTTTGCCCAAGCACATGCTGCTGTTGCAGTGCCAGGTTGCAGGTCCCATTGCTGAATCTTCTCCCTGCCTGGAACAACCTAAGATGTGGAAAACATCCCATTGCCCTGCCCCTAAATTCCTCTGTGCTCTGCATTTCTGTCTTCATGGCTTTGATCAGCGCAGCCATGAGATGCTGGCTTGGGATTGGGTGAACATAAGGATTTACTCAAGCGTGTGCTTAGGGTGGTTATTTTCTCAGCCTACCAGCCAAGGGGGGGGGTCGCAGGGATGCTCAGGGAAGCTGTGTGGTGTTCCCCTTTCATCAGCTGCCCCTTGTTCCCCTTGCAGGACTGCCCCCAGATCCTGCCCTCCACCCAGATCTACATCCCTGTGGGCGTGGTGAAACCCATCACCCTGACGGCCAAGAATCTGCCTCAGCCACAGTCTGGTCAGCGCAACTATGAGTGCATCTTCCACATCCCTGGCAGCACCACTCGTGTCACCGCCCTGCGCTTCAACAGCACCAGCATCCAGTGCCAGAACACCTCGGTGAGTGTGCGGCTCTCCTTGGCATGGGCTTTGTTTGCGGGCTGCTTATTCCTGCTGCACCCCAGGGTGTTCCTGTCTCCTTGCATGGTCAGGTTTCCTGTCCTGTGGGCAGGTAATGGGGATTTCTGGTGCTTGTGGGGTGTGAGGTAGGCTCCCCCTGCTTTCCTCAGGTGTACAGGATGGCTGCTGCTCGGGTTCGTTCCAGACAGGATCAATGCCAGAGCTGCCTCGGGGGAGCCACTAGGCTTTAGGAGCACTTCCAAGGAAATTGGCTTTGGAAGGCTGAAGAAAGTTGCCTGTGCTGGAGCCAGCTGGCCCGGATGTGCCAGAGCCTTGCCTCCCCCTTCTCTCTACCTGCTCTTGCTTCCCCTGACACCAAGCCATCCCACTTTACAGGCAGGATCGAGCTAACAACTTTATGTCCTGCTGCACACACACTTCCCCGTGTGCAGTCATGTCTGACAGCCCCATGAGTGCTTTCCTCCTCCCCTGCAGCCTCTCTGTCCCTAGCTCTGACCAGCAGCTACCTCATGCCTGCCTGCCTGCCTGCCCTCCATCCTGGCCCTGCTGATGCCTCAGTCCCTGTCTCTCTGTCCTTGCTCCCTGCAGCTCTGTCATTTAAGCTCTTTCCTGCAGGCAGCTCTGTCCTCTCCAGTTGCCTAATCCCTAAGTGAGAGGGTGTTTTGCAGCCCCTCAGTGAGCTCTGTGTGTGTCCCCTTGCTGTGCAGCAATCCTGTGCAGGGAGCACCAACCCCATGAGCAAACCTACCCAGGGTGTTAAGAGTGCCCCAGGAACATGTTGCTCAGCTCCTCGGCTGCCCCACTTGGCTCTGCATCAACCTGCCTTCATCTACACAGAGCCAGCCTCTCACTTCTCCCTCTTATTTAATCCTTTTAAAATTTGTTTTCCATCACTCACACTGTGAAAGCTCATTTGCAGCCTGACATGAGCACTGATCCTGGCTCCCTTTGGTGGCTCTAGTGACGTTTAGAGGCCACTGAGGATGATCCTTGGCTCCCTCCCTCCCTCCTCCTGTGCTCACGGGGCTGTTGGAGCCTTTGGGCAGAAGGAGCATCCTGAGTCACTGCCTCCTGCCTTGGGTGGCAGTGCTGGGGGGATGCTGTGCTGTCAGGGCTCTTTCTCAGTGATGCACAGTTTGCTAGGAGTGGAAATACTCCCTGTCCCAGCTGGAAATGTTGGTGGTGGGTCTGTGCTTGGCCTGGAGGCAAATGCAGGCAGTGGCACAAAGTGCAAATTATAGGGAGCAGCAGGACCAGAGTGGTGTCCGCAGGGCTCTGAGGCAAGAAGCCATTAGTGAGGCAGCTTAAGCAATGGTTTCTCATCTTGCTGATGCGTTTGGGGAAGAAAGGAAGCTGCCCAGTGGAGCCGGCATGGCTGCTGGGCCCTGGTGTTGACAGTGACCTTCACCAGGGCTTCATTATGTAGATCTTACCTGTCACCTGCACAGCTTGGTGTTAATGCTTTGAGGACAACATGATAGATGTGTGTGTGAAGAGACATCACGGTGCTGAGGTCTTGTTGCTGCTGGTAGCCACACTTGTTTGCTCTGTCTCCATCACAGCCATGTGGAGGTTTCTTAGGCATCAGCTGAGCCACTCTTGTCCCAGCAGAAGGCCGGTCATCTTGGTCATCCGAGGGCTGTTCTGCAATGTGTCCATGTCTGGCTCTGCTGCCAGAGCACCTGTGGCTGGATATGAGCTGGAGGAACCATTGCCCAGTTGCAGAGTGTGGAAGAAAGGTGGACTCTTTGTCCCAGAGCAAGAGCCCAGTCTGTGAGTACCCTGGCTGGGTGAAGAGCTGCATCAGCACCCAGGAGCCAAAACTGCATCTGCCTGGAACACAGGAAGATGGTGGGGAGAGCTAGTGTTGGCTCACAGACCTTCATCCCTTGTGATTTGGTGATTCCCAGCTTTTCAGGGACATCTTGTGATGTCCTACCCAGAGTCCCTTCGCCAGCCCAGCCTCCTGCCAGGTCTCCTCTGCTGGCAGCTGGCAGAGATGGCAACTCCCTCTTGCCTAATTCTTTATTGTGTGGTTGGTTGGCTTAGTTCATTCCAAAGCAGTTTAGGATGGTGTGTGCTGCAGGGTGCTCCCTATAGAGAAGCACCGCAGCTGCTTGGTGCTGGCAGCAGCAGCCTGATGGCTTCTGTGGGGTGTTGGAGGAAAAGTGCCTGTGCCAGAGCAGAACCTTTACCTAACCAAGGTGGGTCTTGGAGTGGGGGAGTCTGGATCATTTAGACTCATTTCTCCCTGGTAAGTTTCAATTTGCAAGGCAGAAGGGAGAAGCAGAAGCAAAAACCACCATCTGTGTTTTCCAAGGAGTGCTGTGGTTGCCAGCACCAGCATCATGAGCTGTATGGCCTCTGCATCCCTTTTCCAAAGGGGTAGGACAGCTTGAGGTGTGCCTGCCTGCCCAGAGTGGTTCCTATGCAGAGCTGAGGTGACTGACACCTTCTCTTGGGCTGACAGTGGTGGATGTTTGACTTGAAAATTGCCAGGGATGCCCTGAAAACAAGGCAGACTGTCTGGAGAGTGCATGGGAGGCATTGCAGGCTGCGTAGGCACAGGAGCAGGTGGCAGGAGATCTGTGGGGCTGTGGTCTCAGGCAGGAGACATGGCTTTTAGGTGCAGCGTGGCTTCACAGATGGAAGAGAATCTTGGCTTGAAAGAAGCTGTCTTGCTTTCAGGGTCTGCTTGCCTGCATTAACATTTTGGGGCATTTAACCAGGCTTCTTTATCGTGTGAGGCATTCAGATTCTCACTTCTGTGATGCTTGTTCCCTCTCTTTTTTTGCAGCCTGGCTGGCTGGTTGATAGCACTTTGGGCTCCTGTGCAGTCACCCACCCATGACCTGCTTGGTTCTTCCATGGCGATTCTCCATTTGGGTTAGGATTTTGGATCTTGTCTGGTGGGGAGGACCCTGGGGAGGGGAAAAATAGGGAAAGGATGAAATCCTCCCAGCAAGCAAGTGAGGAATGGATGTCCTCTCCTCAGGAAGGCATTGAAGCATACTTTGTTTCCAGGAGTTCTATGGTTTCGAAACAAGAGGTTAATTACTCTGGAATTAGGGATGCTTTCCTGAATCACTGGTAAATGGAAGGGATAAGTCAAGCCTACTTAAAACTGTCTTTTGTTTAGTTTTAGTGCTTGTCAAATTCCAATGACTTGTTAACACTTTGAAGAAAGGACATCTTGGTTAAATATTCAGCAGTCCATTCATTAAGGTTTGAGTGTCTACTATAAACATCATTTGAGACACCAAATAGATCTTCAGCAAACTCAAGGGAGACCAGGCTTGATGTTCCCCACCTATCCCAGGGCAAAAAACCAAGCAAAACCCAACCTTTTCTGCCTCCTCAATTTGGTTGCTTTCTCCTCCTCAAAAGGAAAGCAACCTGAAAAGTTTTCCAGGTGAATTGTAAAGAAGCAAAAAGGAAAAACAAGCCTGACTAAGAAAAATAAATTATTTGCTAGGAAACTATTTTTTGTTACTTGGTTACTTTTAATCTTCTGGAGGTATATGTTTCCAGGCTTGCCTCTTGCAGGTGGCTACAGGTGTTCCTCACTGCCAGGGGTTTGGGTTTTTCTCCCTAGAATGTTTCCCCTTAATGGTGAAATAGCCCCAGAGCTGCTCTTTCCCTTTAAATCTAAAAATAGGAAGAACCCCTGATATCCTTTCCTCGAGCATTTGAGTTTGTCATCTCAGCACTTTAAATTAAGCCTCACGCCTCAATTATTTCCCTTTCCTTTTATCCAAAGCCCCGCGTGGCAAGGAGCAGCTGTGTCACCTCCCTGTCTCCCTTTTGGCTACTTCCTCGCTGGTCCCACTGGCCTGGACAGCCCACCCTGCCCACTTATTTTGGCTGTAGCTCCAGAGGTTGCTTCCCTCTAGCTCAGGTTGGGCTGTTCACCCAGGAGTGGCTTATTCCCATGACAAAGTGATATGGGTGCTGAGCAAGCTGAGCTAGTGGGGTGGGCATGTGAGTGGTACCCAGTGTGGCTGCTGAGGCTGGGCTGCCCAGCCCCAGGCATGGATACTGGGAAGGCCAGCAAGACCTGGCAGATTTATGTCTTCTGGGTATTTTTTTTATTTGAGGTAGAGCCTGGCTGTTGCTCTGACATACTCCCAGGGTCTTGGGTTCTCACACCCTGCCAGATTTTGGGCAGAAGAAAGCCAGGTGAAGAAGCTTGTGTGTGATGGGGGAGGGGAGGACGAGATTTATGTGAAAAGAGCAAAAGGAGACCCAGAATCAGAGGCCAAGTGTTACCATCGAGTTGTGCTGTTCTGTGGATGACGGTATTTTACTAGGCTTAGGGCATATTTATAGAGGAACATAAATCATACACACATGCCCTGTTCTGAGTGCTACACACCTCCAGTATATGTATCTCTAATTAACCAGCCACAGAGAGGGAAACGGGATTGGAGCCCACAACCTCAGCACTGTTTGCCAACAAAGCCGTGCTCTCCATCCTCGCAGTGCCTACATTTATCTTTCCTGCAGCAGTGTTTAAAGTGAAAAGGGAGTATCAGGAGAGTTTGATAGGATCCAATTAAATTCCAGCAGATAAAATAATGATGAATTGCAGTTGAGCCCTGGTGAGACGCGATGTACATTACTGCCGTCCCCGTAGTGCAGGGAAGGAGTTGAGGTCATCAACTACAGAAAAATAGGACACAGCTGCAGCCCAAGCATTCCTCCAGAAATGCAGCCCAGGGGGATGGTGCATGTGGGAGGGAGTGGGGGTTGCAAGGGAAGTTTAGGTGCGTGGCCTTGCTCGCAGAGGGCAGAGGAGCAGCCTCTCTGCTGCCTTCCTCGGGGCTGGGATGCCCCCTTGCAAGGGGTGTGATGGCTGTGGGGCATCCCTACCTCCTCCGAGTTAGGAAGAGCTAGTGCATTGGCTAGTTGGCATGGTGCTTGCAGGAGCATCCCAAAGCTCATCTTGATGTGATCTGCCCCAAGATTTGGGGTGACCCCTTGCTGGCTGTCGCTCTGTCCCCTGGGAGTGCAGCTCCCTGGAGGCACCTTCTTGGATTGCTGAATACCTCACCCCAAGGGGATCTGGGCATCCCTCAGTGCCCATTGCTACTAGCTGGTGAGTGAGCAGTGGACTCTCTAGAAACAAATGAGACACCTTCATAGAATGTGGCACCCATAGCCCTTGCAGCGTGCTGGGCTGGAAGACTTCCCCCACCTGGGGATGGGGTGAGTGTGAGAATCGGAGACATAAGAATCACGTTAAATTGTTAGCTGTTACTTGGGAAGATGCCTGCGATAAGTTTTTCAGGGAAGAGCCTTGAGAAAGGCTTAGCTAGGAGTCCTCTTGTCTGAACCACATCCCTGCAGAAGGAAACCTTGCTGGGAATAGCCATATCCAGGTTGGTGGAGCTGGTGCATCCTCCACCAGCCCTTCCACACTTGCCTTGTAGATTCTTTCAGAGAGGGATGGAAAGGCTGGCCAGGTTAGGTAAGGAGCCAAGCAGCTCCCATCTCTGTTGCCGACTCACTCAGTGACATCTTATCTCCCATACCTGTCTGTGGACTGTGCTGCATGAGAACACTTCTCTGTTGGGTGCTGTTGGTTTGCTCTTGGGGCTGTGCCTGCTGTTTTTTGCTCCCAGAGCAAATGTCCTTTTCCCTTAATACAGTCTCGTGGCAGCTGCTGTGCCACATTGTCCTTCAGCACATCTGGGGGTCCTGGGTGCCTTTGTAGGGCAAAAGTTGGTCTGGTAGCAGGACTGTCTGGATAGGTGCATCCCCCAGCTCACACCCGCCCAGGTCTCCCCTCTGTGGCTCATTGGAGATCACCACCAGCCACAGCAATTGATTAACTGGGAAGCTAATAACAGTTAAGTGTTTAATGGCTGTTTAGCACTGTGTTAGCTAGAAGCAGGGAGGAGCCAGTGTGACAGGACCTGCTGGCTGTTCGTGGATTCTTGTCTGGATCCCATGGGATGGACAGATTGGTAAGCACCCATCCTGCCTGATCCCCACTGGTTGTGGGACCTTCAGGGCTGGAAAGCGGCCGCTGCTTTGCTCAGCTGCTGTGGCCTGGATGCTGCTGCTTCCTCAGCTGTGCCTGTGGCCATGGGTGGAGGGGACACCTTCCTGCCTATGCTATGGCAAAAGGAGCTGTGAGGAGGCCTTTTGAAAACCTCGTTCAAAATAAGAGGTGCTTTGGAAATTAGAGGGGAATCTGATGGATCTCGGCACCCCAGGAGGCTGAGCCGTGAGCCCCTGCCTGCACGCAGCTGAGGCATGACTCCAGCTCTGGCAGCCTACAGGGACCAGTAACAGCATCCAAGCCACGGACCCGCTGTCCATCTCTGTAGGGCAGGTGAGAGGCTTATGACAGACATGCAGGCACCGAGGACATGTTTTCACTGATAACTGCATTCCCTTGGTGATCCCATGCTGTGAACAGACAGGGCAGTGACTCCAGCTCCTGCCACTTCCCTCCACACAGTCCTGTGCTCCTGGCTGCTCCCCACTCTCCACTCCAGCTCCACACCACAACAAACTGAGATACTCAGCACAGTGTCCTTTCCCAGGGGGACAACATCTCTTGTGCAATGGTCCTGTTGCTGTCTCAGGACTGGTGTTTGGAGAGTTAATGCTCTCCCTCCCTCTCCCCCTCTTCTTCTTCCTCAACCCACCTCCCAGAAGAACTAATTTCCAAAAGCAGCCGGGGCAGAGAGATGCAAATAAGTGTTTTGGACAGCTGCAGGCTGGATGCCTTCCCGAGATGCCAGGGCCCCAAATGAGACATGTCAGAGTACAAATTGAAAATGCCAATTTCACTTATGCTGCCACGTGGCTCGTTGCAGCTAAATTCTGCTCGGGTGCTGCCACTGCCCTCCTCAGCACATGCTCCCTCCTGCTACTGGGGGATGGTCTCTGCTACCTACTGTGAGTCTGTTGGGGATGTCCTTGGGTGGGTGTAGGACAGGGAAAGGTGAACAGATCTGTCCCAGTTCTGGCTCCATCTTCCCAAGTCTGGTATTGGAAATGTTGCTGAAAGGCTGTGGTTGTAGTTGGGGTACGGTGGAGATGTGGCTGAAGGTCCTCTGAGCAAACACTTCAAGAGGTGCTCTGTCTGAGAGGCTGTATGGTGGGAGGTGATGGGGCTCTTCCTGTAGAGGGGAGATGGTGGTGGAGCTGTTGGGTGCTTAAAAAAGGGTTGAGTTTGCAGTTGGATGTGTTGTGCCTTAGAACTGCTTCATATGGTTGATCAGCAGCAGCCTTCCTCCTTGGAATGGGGTGTGTGGTGGGATCCTGCACCCTGTGTTTGGGTGGGGTGGTCTCTCAACATAGGACCACTAGCCAAAAGCAGTGGAGGTGTAACCGAGGGCCAGGGTTGGTTTCTCATTTGTATCTGGTAGGGTTGAGGGAGGTGTGTGTTTCCATAGCCAGGTGTCACCTTGGGCATGTGTCCCATTTTGGTGCCATGTCTGATGTTGCACTGTGGCTGGTGATGCTGCCTGGTTGGGAGAGATTCAGCATGGGTGGTGCATTTGATGATGAAACAAGAAGGACCCAAGCATCTCTTGCATCCTGCAGCCACCTGGACACACTGGTTTCCTTAGTGGGCCACATCCCTGCCTCCTGTGGAGGTGGTCAAGCTCCTGTGGGGTGGTCCCTGGTGCTGGTAGGGGACAAATTTGCTCTGTGAGGCAGCAGCTGGGGAAGTGCTGGAAGAGATACTGGGGCCACTTCCTCCATGTGCAGTACCAGGGTTGCAAAAGGTGATGCTAGGGCTGGCCAGAGGTGGTGGCAAGGCTATGGCCAGCCTGCAGCTGGGTGAGCCACTGCCAGTGTGTCCACTGCTCCCTAACAAACTCCAGCAACCCATGAATCATTCATTTAATCTCTCCTGACACGCCTGTCATTTTCTCAGGCGAGGAGCGGGGAATCTCTTGCTGAAGGAGGTCATTAGCTGTCAGGGACGGTTCCGACTGCCTTCCTGCCTCCATATCGATTAAACCTCTCTGCCTGTGTGCAGGGGTTGTGCAGGGAATATTGATGGGGTTGCTGGGACTGGGGCTTGGGTGTTGAGGCAAGAGGGAGGGTTTTGGGAGGGGAGGAGGCATGGCCAGGCTGGAAGGGAGCAGTGGTGGTGAGTATGTCAGAACAGCAGCAAGTGCTAGGGTCTGGTGTGGGTTTGGGGTCCCCGGGAATTGGGATCCCCTGGTGTCACCTCCCTGCATGGGAGCTCAGGGGATCAGGAGAGTGGTGCTGGTCCTGGAGTGTGGTACAGCTGATGGTGGTGTCTGCAGAGGAGGGATGTTTTCCCAAGATCTTTCTGAGGGCTGGTGTGACACTAGGCTGGTGCCTGGCTCTGTCCCACCCATGGCCGTATGGCTGGCAGCTTTATGTCATCATGTTACCGGCAATGGGGTTGGAGGGGACTGCAGGGGACAGCCTTCCACAGGTGTTGGGGGTGGCTCTACTGAATCTGCTTTTGCCATGTGCCTAGCCTGTCCTCCCTGAGCTTCACTAGAGGCGATCCCACACTAGAGTGTGATCCCAAACATCCAGCTGAGTGTCCCTGAAGTGAGGAGGACATGAGAGATGTCTTGGGTGCCTGGTGGGGAGAACTTTGTGTGCCACAGAGACACCATCTGTTTCCTCCTCTCCCAGCAGCAGCAGCAGCTTCAGACCTTTGGGATAATGGGGTTTGGGTCTATTTAGAAACCCTCTATGTTGCTTGTCTTTTTTATTATTTTTTTTTCACAGTCCAACCTACTGGTTTGAATGTACTGTGTCTGATGCTTTGAACAGTGGCTGTTAGACCTGTCTGTTCCTAGCCAGCAAGTCCAAACCAGGCCCTCATCCTCTCCTCTGGGTTGATGTGAGACATACACGTAATGGGGGGGTTTACACCTCTCTGTGCCCCTCACCAGGGTGGTTTTGCCTTGCTGAAGGCTCTGTCTCCTTCTGTCCCCTCCAGTACTTCTATGAAGGGAATGACATCAGTGACCTGCCAGTCAACTTATCTGTGGTCTGGAATGGGAACTTTGTCATCGACAACCCCCAGAACATCCAGGGTGAGTGAAGGATGGGACAGGGGTGGGAAAGCAGCCTGGTGCCCCCCCAAACCTCCAACCCACCCCTCTCACCTGCCCTGACTACAGTTTCCACCAGTGCCTTGCAGGAGGGAGCAATGCTCTGGCTGCATCTATCACCCAAATTTCTGAACCAGAGGCTTGTCTCCAACAAGCTTTAGGAGACAGCCCAGAGCTCTGCCTCTGCACTGAGTCCAGGGTGCTGGTGCCTCCTGCCTGTGGCGATTTGTCTCCCTGGGAGCTGGTGGCATGTGTGCAGCTGGAGGGGATGAGACCGGGTACCCTTTTCCCCAAAACCCTGTGCCCACGGTCTGGGGGGGCTGTGCTGACACTGTGCTCCTCCTGCCTTTGCAGCCCACCTGTACAAGTGCTCGGCCCTGCGGGAGAGCTGTGGCCTGTGCCTCAAGGCTGACCCGCGCTTCGAGTGCGGCTGGTGCGTGCTGGAGAGACGCTGCTCGCTGCGGCAGCACTGCCTGGCCTCTGAGGGCAGCTGGATGCACGCCAGCAGTGGCAACAGCCGCTGCACCGACCCCAAGATCATCAAGGTATGTGGGAATGGGCAGCTGGTGAAACCCCATGCCAGGAGACTGGGATGGGAATGGAGATGATGGAGATGGCGGGCTGTCCAGTGGCACCACACAGCAGTCAAATCTACTCAATGTTTAGGACAGAGCATCTCTTGTTGCCACTTTCATTTCCAAGGCTAAAATCCTCTCTCTGCTGCTCCCATGCTCTGGGCTTTCTAGCCTGTCTCTAAGGTTCCCACCACTCCTGCATGTAACTGGAGGATACTGGGAAAGCTGTGGCTCCAGGTTACTGCTTCTTGTGTCATCATGCTCACTGGAGCCAGTAGTTCATCATCATCCTCATTCCCTGACAGCTTTTACGATCTCTGCTTAATAAGATTGTGTATATTAATGTTCATATGTCTGTCCGGGCTGGGCTCCAAGCGCACATGAAGGGACTGGTGGGTAAGGTATTTCTGGTGGATACCGTCTGTTTACCCATGTCTGGACAGGCCTTGCCAGTGTTAATTACTGGAGTCTTAGCATGGGATCTGATCTGTTTGGGTTTCTGTGTCTTCTCTGGTGGAAGCTGGAAACAAGAGTCATGCCTTTCCCTGAACTGCATGCCTCTTGCCGGGTACTGGCACTGCAGTGTGCTGGGTGGCAGCTATGTGGGGAGAGGGGATGCCCCCCCACCAGGCAGGTCCCTGCCTGCAAAGAGCCCTGCCTGTGAGAAGCTCTGCCCGCAGAGCATTGCCTGGGGCTGGCGGAGTACTGGCAGGAGAAGGGATCTCCTCCTGGGGGAGAGGGGTCAAGCCCCAGAGCCTGCATCCCTCCCAGGAGATCTGCTGTTGTGTGTGGGGCTGCGGGACTCCCTGTCTCCAGTGACTTCCCATCATGCTCAAGCTGAACTTCTCTAAGCTGGACTCCTGGAGATGGTGGGAATGGAGACCACAGTGGTCAGGTCATGCCCAGGGTGGCCTTGCTGTAGGTTGTGCTCTGTCCTCTTGTGCTCCCATGGCCAGGGCTGCAGACATCCACACACACCTTGCTCACAGCACATTTCCCAGCAGCTGATGGTGTCTAGCCTTGGTAGCAGCTCTTCCTGAGTCATTATGAGATTTTGCAGTAATTGCAAGTGCAGCAGAGACAGATCTGTTGGCAGGTGGGCTTGACCTTGGTGCCACTCTGCATTAGTGCCTTGGGAGGTGGCAGTCGGTGTGTTGGTGTGATGCTTATCCAGCAGTCTGCCTGTTGCTGCTGCTTCCCACACCCTGGGCTGTGGACAGAATTGAAAATGATGCAGAGAGGGCAGCATGGGGTGGTGGGGGAAAGTCTCCTACAGTGATTTCAGGAGGAGCTGGAGCCTCCTTCCTGCCCAGCCAACTAGGATGCAGGTGCCTTCATAGGTAGTGTGACTGGTCTGGAAGATGACCATGATTCTTCACCTTTGGAGTGAAAGATAATTTGCTCATTTCTTGGTGGTGAAGACAAGCTCTTTCCAAACCTCTGCAGGGTCCTTTCCAGTGCTGCCCATGACCCTCACAGCAATACCCCTTCCCCTAGGAAGAGGCAGCCCTCAGCCTTGACACCTTCTGGCCCTGCTGCAGCTACTGGAGCTAGGAGCAAGCCCACTGCTTGCACCCACTGGAGATGTATGTTTGTTGATGTAAAAGGACCCTGTGAAACCAATTAGCAGAAAAGTGATGGTGTTTGTCAGGGCCAGGGGTTTGGAGGTGGAGACATGGAAGGGGGGGCTCAAGCAGCCCCCCTCTCCTCATCAGCTCCCTCCTTCTGCACACCTTGTTTAGCCGTGACCTCCACGTGCTGGGCGGCCAACAATGTAATTTAATTCCTAGGATTGTTTCTCCCCAAACACATGGCCCTTGTAAGCTTTGCTGTGGAGGGGGAGGAATCAAACACACTGGAGCAGCTTTTAGCACTCGTTTAGAAATGCCAAACAAACAGCTGCTTCTTGCCAGCCACCCTAGTGGAGCTCGATTCAGGGGGAAGACCCAACCTGCTGCTGGCTGCAGTTGCCATAATGAGCTCCAGTCCTGAATGTGGGCAAGGGCTGAGCTGGGTTTAGGCAAACAGTGGTTGGACACATCCTTGCAGTTCTGAGGGGTTTTGTTGCACTGTAAATTGTGAGTTGTGGCTGCATCAGTGGGAGCCAATGTCCCAGGTACTGTTTTCAGCTCTCATGCTGTCCCAGGACACATTCCACAGGCTGCCTGTGCATGGTGGGGACTGGCTGCCCCCATTCAAGCCCAGTGAAGGTGATCAGCCCAGTGCAAATCAGGAGGACAACAGCTAACCACAGGCGATGGCTGTGCTAGGGCTGTGTAGAAACAGCACCTGGCTCCATGCAGTCCATTGGGGCTAGGGATGTGGACAATGTCTGCCTGCTGCATTGTCCACCCTCTGCTTGTCAACCTTCCCCTGCTGTGGGGTGATGTTCAGGAGTTAGTCATGTGTGAGGATGAAAATTAGGAGGAGGAGGCTCCATTTGGCTCAGGCCCCAGGGTTGCAGCTGCCCAGATTTGCCAGGAATGCAAAGCGCTCACATGTGCTTGGTCACAGTGTGAGCAGGGCTGTGGTGTGAGCTTGTCCAGGTGCTGGGCTTAGTGCTGGTGGAGGTCCCTCCTGGTGCTAGAGGAGATCTCTTGCCAGCACCACAGGAGCACGAGCAGAGGAGGGCATCACCTGCAAGAAAATGGTCCCTTTTCCTGGGTCAGGATGCACCTTCCTCTTGGAAGTCCACATTGCTCTCTCCCTCACCTGCAGTCTGCAGCTGCCTTTTCCCCTGCTCTGTCTTGGTGTCACCAGGGACCCAGCCTTGTCCCTGGTCTGAGGCAGGACACGCAGCCCTACCATTTATCCCAGTTAATGCCGCAGGTGGGTGCTGGGCCCTAGGGCCAGCGAGCACTGATGTAAAACTCTGTAATTTCCTGGTTGGAGGCAGTGTGGGCCCATGCCTCCATTCATCCCTCATTTCACCACCGTCTGTCAGACCTCACCTGCCCACTTTATTGGGCATCATCCTGGTAAATGAGGTGTGGTGCTGGGGTGAGATCCCTCCCAGCCAGCCTCAGCACAGGATTTGCTGGCAGAGAGAAACCCTTTCCCTGCCCCTGCCTGCCATGTGCAGGCACCTGGTGGAGATGCTTTCTCTTTTGAGGACATCTTGGATGTGGGGACCTTATCCCTGGATACATGAGATGTGTCCAAAAGCTGGGCAGATTCATGTGCTTCCTCACTGGCTCAGCTAGAGCCATGGCTGATGCTGCCCCGTCTCCTTCCCATCCATTTCCTTGTCACTCATGAGGTGGCTCTGTCTGCAGTGGGGTGTCCAAATCCCAACCCTCTGCTTGGACGCATCTGGCATCTCCTGTCTTGTTCCTGGGGGAATTTGTGATGTGGCTGTCATTCAGGAGGTCTTTCCCAGTCCGTGGGCTCATTGCAGACATGCTGGCATTTATCGTCACCCATCTGCTCCTCACTGCTCCTAAGGGAGTAGCTCGCATCCTGCGGCTTCCCAGGCTGCAGCCTGCCCGAGCGAGGTGTCCCTGTGGCTCTGCTCCCTTGGCTGATGGGCCATGCTCTTTCCTAGCTGTTCCCTGAGACCGGCCCCAGGCAAGGAGGGACCCGTCTGACCATCACCGGCGAGAACTTGGGCCTGAAGTTTGATGATGTTCGTGGGGGCGTTCGAGTTGGCAAAGTGGCATGTGTCCCCATTGAGAGCGAGTACATCAGTGCTGAGCAGTAAGTGCCTGACCAGGGGTGGGCATGCTCCAGATCACCTCTGTAGACTCGGGACGGGGTGCTGATGTTCGAATGCTGCCTATGGCTGCAGAATACATGGAGCTCACTGGGCTGAACTAGGAGAAAAGTACCTGAAAGTTGTGTTTGCTCTGGGAGGAGCCTGCAGTCTTTGGGGAAGCCCCTCCCAGGGCTGACAGTGCCAACAGCCACTGCCTTGGTTTCTTATGAAGCTGCTGGCACCTGGGACCTTTGCTTCGTGTCAGATCTGTCCCTTTCCTGAAGCTGGTTCGTCCCCACCATGGCATAGGTTGTGTCTCAGTGCCAGGACACTGAGGGTTCCTTCCCTGTATCCCTTAGGATTGTGTGTGAAATCGGAGATGCCAGTTCAAGCAAGGTTCATGAAGTGCGGGTAGAAGTGTGTATCCGCGATTGCTCAGCCAACTACCGGGCTGTGTCCTCCAAGACCTTCACCTTTGTGGTAAGCCCTGTGCCAGGGGATGGGTCTGGCACTGCAGGAGGGAGGTGATTCTGGGTGGTTTTGGGTGGTTTTCTGGGCAAGTTGGAAAATTTGCCATCGTTTCCCCGAGGGGCAGACAGGGATGTTCTGGGCAGGCATTGGGTCATGCTGGTTTGATTTCTCCAAGGTTGCCACTGGTCTGCCACCCCGTGGTCCTTCAGGCACTGCCAGCCCTTAGCGTTGTGCCCTGCTGCTGTCTCACAGTTCCCTCTTCTCTGCTTCCCCATCATCCACTCAGGGTTGCCTGGGGATGCAAGTTTTGGTCCCCAGGCCTCCTGACACCAGGAGTGCTCTTTTCCTTTGACAGACACCCACTTTCTCTCGTGTGGTCCCAGCACGGGGTCCTCTCTCTGGTGGCACCTGGATAGCCATCGAAGGCAGCCACCTCAATGCTGGCAGCAACGTCTCTGTGACCATCGGAGGACGGCCCTGCGCTTTTTCATGGTGAGAGGCACAGAGGATGGTGAAAGAACAGGTGACGGGCACTTCCAGAGGCAGCAGCGCCCCCAGATAGAGCAGTGGCTGGGAGCCCGTTCTGGGGAGCCAGGAGGGACCCCGGCAGCCAAACCCCGCGGGTGCCTGGAGGTGTCTCTTCCTGAAACCTCTGTGTGTCAGAGGCTGCAGGAGGAGCAGATTTTTCTCTAAAAGCACAAAGCCCTGAGGCATGAAGTGGATAATTTTTAGATTAGGGATGATAATGGAGCGGCTCTTTAAATATTTTCCTGCGGTAATTACTGGTTATCAGCCCTAATCGCTGCTGTTTGCAGCAGCCGCACGATGGGAACGCTCAGGAGCTGCTCAGCCTCTCCCAGCTGCCTTTTGTTTCATTTCTTGGGTATTGGTTTTTTGGTGTTGATTTTTAAAGTTTTTTTGTTTGTTTTGTTTTTCTTTTTTTGCCTCCTTTGCCTCCTTGCTGCCCCACCCCAGTGCTTTCAGAGGGGGAAAGGGGCTGGGGCAGGGGGCTCCTGGGCATCACCATCCATGCCCAGCTGCTCTCGCCTTTCTCCTGCCTGGGTACTGATGGGTTGTGCATTTCTGCCCCAGGAGAAGTGCCCGTGAGATCCGGTGCAGGACCCCCCCCGGGCACAGCCCCGGTGGCTCTCCCATCCTCATCAACATCAACCGCGCAGAGCTGAGCAACCCAGAGGTGAAGTACAACTACACGGAGGACCCCACCATCCAGAAGATCGA
The DNA here is from genome assembly GCA_024605025.1 of Megaceryle maxima. Classification (NCBI taxonomy): domain Eukaryota; kingdom Metazoa; phylum Chordata; class Aves; order Coraciiformes; family Cerylidae; genus Megaceryle; species Megaceryle maxima. The sequence goes on along the minus strand of JANHGN010022948.1, from coordinate 7,049 downwards.
TCCCGAGTGGAGCATCAACAGGTGAATCATGGGATGCCCAGAGGGAGCTTGTGGAATGCATGGGGGGCTGTTTTCTACATGGATTCCCCCCTCATGATGGGTACATCTCAGTGCTGCTGCGATTAGTGGCCAAGCTGTGCTCCAGAGAGATGGTGAGAAAAGTGTGAGCAACGGCTTGGCACCAGGGCCCTGCTAACTCCTGGCCTGCAGTGCACAGCCTGGCAGGGGGCAAGAGCAGAGAGCGCTTTGGATCTGCTTAATTTCAGCTTGACATTTGGTGGCGGCAAATAAAATGAAAATATTTCCCATCGGGGGATTTTTTAAAATGTTTACATATTTTTCTAAAAGGTTTGAATTGGCTGGAGAGCAGGCAAAGGAATCCATTAAGAGCTAGCTCCAAGGGAAACCTTCCCCAGGGTGTTGATGAGGAACGAGCTCCCCAGGGGCATGGCTGAGCTCTCCAGGACTGCAGGGCTTTTAACACCAAGCTGTGGAGGAAACCTGGCAGGGCTCAACCTGCCCTGCCACCCACTGCCTGCATGGTGGAGAAGAGGGTGGCAGAGAGGAACCTTCTCCTCAGGATGCTTTCCCGTTGCAGATATCTGGTCTCCTTTAGCTTGGGAGATGCCTTCAGACCCCAAACCTAGACACAGGGTGGGATTTTAGTGTTAATTAGCAGGTTTTCTATCTCTAGTTGGCCATTGCATCAGCTGAGATGATTTGGCAGTGGTGCATGTCAGATCCTGTCAGCCATAGTGATATCTGGGTGGGATAAGAGATCCCCGGGGCATTGTGATTCACTCAGACTGGGTCAGATAGGGTATCTGACTGGTGAGGATGGGTGCTTCCCTCCCAGAATTTGAGACCTAGTGCCAAGCTGCCTTTCCTAACCCCTTGTCTCCATGTCTCCAGTGGTGGGACATTGCTGACTGTGACTGGCACCAACCTGGCCACCATCAAAGAACCCAGGATCCGGGCCAAGTATTCCATCTCTGAAAGGGAAAATGTAAGTGGTGCTGGCTGGGGCGGGGTCAGAGCACAGGGAGGAGGGATGCCATCCCTCTGCAACACAGGGCAGAGGGTGCATTCCTTGCCCATCAGATGTGATGGTGTGGAAGGACAGAGGTCCAGGGGCTGCCAGTCAAAGAGAGGCACCGATCTCCCTGCAGAACTTCCAGACGGGTGCTGCCAGGAGAGGATTGAGATCTGAGCATGCAAAGCTGATGGGAGGCTTGTGGGATGTCTGCAGGATAGTGACAGAAAGAGCCTATCCCCAGTGAGCTTCCACCTGCCACCACACATCCATTTCAGGCAGGAATCTATCTTGCCCTGGGGTGGGATGTGGCACCTGTTGATGTAACAGCACAGGACAGGAGATCCCAAGTCTAAACGCTATGTCCAGAACTGTGGCTTGCAGGAGATCCTTGTGGGGTCCAATCCTGACCTCCCTGTCAGGAGCTGAGTCTGACCTTGGTCTGTGCCTCCTGCAGAACTGCACCGTCTACAACGACACCACCATGTTATGCTACGCGCCCTCCATCGACAACCCTGTGCGGAGCCCTCCAGAGGTCGGTGACCGCCCGGATGAGATTGGCTTTGTCATGGATAACGTCCAAGCTCTGCTGATCATCAACACTACCAACTTTGTCTACTACCCCGACCCTGTCTTCGAGCTGCTCAGCCCCACGGGGATGCTGGAGCTGAAGCCCAGCTCTCCCCTCATCCTCAAGGTAAGGCAGTGTGCACCTGGGGGCAGAGGGGCAGGGATGTGTCCATCTGGAGGTGGCTTTTTGTCTCTCCTAGGGCAAAGTACTGAACTGTGAGAGCACTAATTTGCCTTATGTTGTTGTTTTTTTGGTTTGTTTGGTTTTTTTTGTGTGTTTTTTTTTTTTGTTTTTTTTTGTTTTTTTTAAGTGTTCCCCATTGCACAAGAACTGATGATCTCATTCCTTGTTCCCTCAAAGGGCAAGAACCTGCTCCCACCAGCTGCTGGTAACTCCCGCCTAAACTACACGGTGCTAATTGGAGACACTCCCTGCATCCTGACGGTCTCCGAGACCCAGCTCCTCTGCGAGTCCCCCAACCTCACTGGCCAGCACAAAGTCACGGTAAATGCTGACGCTGGTGCCTTCACTTCTTATGTCCCACGTGTCACAGTGGTTCAGTCTTTATCCCAGCACTGGTGGCGGTGCATGCTCATTCTCGAATGAGGGCCAGGTAGTCCGTGCATGTGCAGGAGCATCCTCAGGAGCCATCTTCCTGCTTCCTGAGCATCACTCTCCCTAATTATGTGTTGGGTAGGAACAAATACTTTGTCACTTCCCTGCCACGCTCAGATGGGCATTCCTGTGTCTTGGGTGGCCCTGCCAACAGCCTTGTTTCCCTGCTGGGTGGCAAGGCACAGGGTGTGCCAAGGCAAGGGGGGGTTGCTACCCCTTTCCCCTGGTGCTTGCTCACGCCGTAAGGAAGGCCCCTTTGGTTATGGGGTTGTAGCGTGGTGGTGCTTGCACTCCAGGACCCTGACAGGTTGAAAGGGACCCAGCGTGGTCCTCCCCAGGCTCCTCACCCATGGGGGAACTCACTTCACGTCCCATCTGTTACCGTAATGTTGTCTGAATGAGACATCAAACTCTCTGCTCTCTCCGCATGCGTCCTGGCAGCGTGTGTCCTGCATCCCATTAAAGCACACTGCGCTGCTCTGGACCAATTCCTGCCATCCCCGCTTTTTTCTGCATCCTTCCTCCCAGGGGCTGGGAGTCATCTCCCAGTTCCCAGCACAGTGCGAACAGTGGGGAGGGCTGTCCTGGGCACTTGCCCCTTGACACCAAGGTCTGTTTTTTCCTACCATGGTGCAGATCAAGGCTGGAGGGTTCGAATTCTCCCCGGGGACCCTACAGATCTACTCGGACAGCCTGCTCACCTTGCCTGCCATCATCGGGATCGGTGGCGGGGGTGGTCTGCTCCTCCTCATCATCATCATTGTCCTCATTGCCTACAAGCGCAAGTCCCGGGATGCTGACCGGACGCTGAAACGCCTCCAGCTGCAGATGGACAACCTGGAGTCCCGGGTGGCCCTGGAGTGCAAAGAAGGTGAGAGATCCCTGTGCTGCTAAAGTAGTGATCTTGGAGGGCCCGTAACTGACCTGAGGCTTAATGTGCTCCCATGCTTTCCCTGATGCCTTCTAGAGAGGGAATGGGAATAGGCAAAGCTGCTTTGTCAGAGGAAGCAAACTCATTCTGGTGGGGATTTGGGGATTTTTCCAGTTAAGAAATTCCCCTCTGTTTCTCCAAACAGGAGAAAAGAGAGCAAGGAGGGTAGCGAGGGATGCCTGTGAGCAGGCAGTTGGTCTTTCATTATGTGACAGACAGATGTTGTGAAATTGACAGAATTCCTTGTATTATCCTGCTGATAAAACCTAATTGCCCATTATTCCCCTAAGCTGGCTCCTGAGGCCCTGACCCTGCCAGCCACATCCACAACCAGCCCAGGTACTGCGAATGGAGCAGGAACTGAAAGCAAGATAATAAAAAGGGGAAAGAAAGAAAAACTCTTTGCTCCCCCAAATCCCCATCTCTACACATGCCTGCGGATGGCACTGGTGACAGGGAGAGGGGAGGGAGCTGGTGGAGGGGATGGTGTCTTGTCTTCCACAGCTGGCAGATAAAAGGATCTGCTTTTAATTAAAAGGCACAATCTCTTCCCTGCCTTTTCTCTTCTCTAGTCCCACTAGTTACAGATAAGATAGCATGCCTTTCAAGCTGACGGTTTGTTTTTTCTCATCAGGCTGACGAGCCTGCAGTCCTCTGCCTGGCTTTCAGCTCCCTTTAAAGTGCTGTTAATTTGATTTTTCTGAGGGTTTCCCCCTCCCCTCCACCCCAACCCCTTTCCCTGGTGCATCTCCAGGACTCCTCTCCCGTCAGCTTTTCCCTGTAGGTGCAATTAAAGGTTCAGGACACCCCCCACATCCTGTTCCCCTGGGATTCATGGCTGCCTCTACTCAGATCGGGTGTGTTCAAGCTCTTCTCTCAAGTAGTATTTAGGTCAAAAAGAAATGAGGACATTCTTGTGGTTTAGGCTAACGTTTTCTCCCAGAAGCCCTGGCTTTGTTCAAGCCTTGCTGTTCCCTGCTGCCCCAACCATCCCTAGAAGGATGTGAGTGCTGAGCAGGGGGGATTTGAGCCCCCTGGGACCTAGTGGTCCTGTTCCCAAATCTACCACTTTATTTATTCAGAGGAAGTCACCCCCACCCTCCACTGCTCAGTTTCTTCATCTGTGAGATGGGGACAGCGATTGCAGCCTGTCAGGGGGAGGGATGTGAAGTCAATTCATGCCTAGGAGGCACACCCTTGGGGTGCTGGGGAATGCGGTGGAGGCTGAGTGCTGATGCTGTGTGCTGGGACTCCAGGATGTGTTGCTTAATTCTACTTTTCCCACCCCAGCCTTTGCCGAGCTTCAGACTGACATTAACGAGCTGACCAATGACCTGGATGGGGCTGGCATCCCCTTTCTGGATTACCGCACCTACGCCATGCGGGTTCTCTTCCCAGGGATAGAAGATCACCCCGTGCTGAAGGAGATGGAGGTGCAGTTCTGTCTGTCTGTCTCTCTAGTGTTTCATGCTGGGGATGTGTCCCTGCATAGTCCCCCATACAAGTCCCCGTGCCCCAAGCATAAGGCATGAGAGATTTTTGGTTGGATGCTGGCTCAGCCTGGTGTGGCAAAGAGCATCTCTCCCCGTGGCAGCCGATGCAAATGTAGACCTGCTGCTAAACGGTTACTGCGCTCTCTGACACTAATATCAATATTTATATTAGTATCATTGCTGCTGTCATTTTCTACAGTGCTTGCTTTATTCAATTGGGTTTGTTTGATGCCTGACTGGCCACTCATTTCTAGGAGGCTTGTCCGATATCGCCTGCTTACTTGGCTCTGTTTCCCCATGCAGAACCCATCCTTGGCATTCTTCTTCTGCTCCCCAAACCAGCTCCCTCTCCTCTCTTGCCCCCCCCCATGTTTGTTTAATTTAGTGTGTGCAATTGCACAGCAATTGGCTTCTTGTTTGCTGGGCCGCTGAGGCCGCTCTTGATTAGAGGAAGGAGGGGGTGACCTTAGCTTCCCCTCGCTGCTGACCCGGCACAGTAATTAATGTCGACGTGGGCTTCACAATGTATTTAGGAGAAGTAATTGGCCCTGGTGCAAGATGCACGGTCACTAATTACAACACAACAAGCTCTTACCAACTGCAAATGCACGTGCTGGTGGTGTCCGCCAGCATGGCTCCAGCATGGGGCCCTGGCCCTCTGCCTGCTCTCTTTCCCTGGTCCCTAATCCCAGCTCCAGAGGGCTTCGGGGACCAGTTTCCATGGATTTCCCCTCACAGGTCAGGTTTCCGGATGCTCAGAGGCACAGCAGGCGTGAGCGCAGCCCTCCCTGGGGCACGGCCCTTCCTGTCTGTGCAAACTGTGCCTCGCTCTCCTTTCACCTCTGCTCTTGCTCTTCAGGATTTTTCCTAAAGAGAGAGGGGTGGAAAGGGTATCCAAAAGGGTATCAGAGGAGGAACTTTGCATTGGCTGTGTTAGGCTGGGTGGCAGTTTGTCTATTTCTGGCTCCTAATTCAAAGCATCCCACTCAAGAGAAAACACCAGCTCAGCCTGGCCTGGGAAACAAGGGGTTAAAGTTACAAAGAATTAAAAAAAAACCCCAAAACAACAACCAAACAACAAAAAAGCCCAAAACCCCAAAAGAGATTAAATAAAGCAACTACAGTTGTGTAAGCTTCATATAATTTAATCAGGTTTGCTTTTATTTGTCTCTTTACTCAGAGTGTAACATTAGCTATTGCAAGTGACGGGAAGGAAATGGCACTTGCTCAAGCGCACGCTAATCTGCAGCAAGCATTGGGCTGTTGGTACCAGCTTCTTTCTCTTTAGGTTTTGTGGGGGAGGTTTGTTGCTTTGTGCAAATTTAAGCCTGATTAAATATTTAATTCAGCATTGTTCATTTATTTCTGCTAATGATCGGCAAATTAAACACAGGGGCCTGTGGAGGCAACAGGCATGTGGGGGGCACAGACATTGCCATGCTCCTTGTGATAGGGGTTTCGTGTCCTCCCGGGATCCCTACCGAGGCTCCAGTGGGATGGTCATTGTTGAGCAGGACCAGTTTCCCATCTTATTGAGATCCTGCTGCTCTGACGAAGGGAGAAAGCCTCTTGGCCCACAGTCTCCTTTGCTGGTCTTGGCTGCAAAAGCACCAGAAATATGCAGGAGCAGGGGTGCAGCGTATCTCCCTCTGCCCCAGTTTTACTGGTGAGTCTAGTAGACTCCAGAACTCCAGAAGAGTTGCTGTCACCTCTACGGTCTTCCTGTGCTGAGGAATCAACTGGCATCTCTGCATCCCTGTAGGGAGCAGCCAATGCTGCTGAACCTCAGGCATCAGCATCGTTTCATCGAGGTTCTCACACAATCTGGAGGGAGGGACTCTGGGAGAACATTATCCAGAGCATTTCTGTTCCTAGCAGGATGTTATCCTCTGACCTGCATTAAGGGAAATTGAGCCATATCCTTGCTCGTATGGTGCCCACAAGAGGAACCCCAAAGATGGTGGCAGAATGAGTTTGTCAATCTACCTTTGCCCTTCTGGAGTGCTCTGGGGCAAGTGTCACTGCTCACCTGGGTGCTGAGGGTGACAGTGGCAGAACTGACAAGGACTGGCTGGGAAATGGGGGTTTTGTCCAGTGGGAAAAATATTTTGGAGGGGGAAGTTACAATTGTGAGGAAGAGCGCCAATACAAAGTTTTGATTGAAGTGAAATGATTTGATGTGTCAAAACCCTGTTCCTTATGTTGAGGTGGTGTTTTGAAATGAAATGAAAAATGTTACTTTGTCTCCAAATATTGACATGAAATGAAATTCTGTATGTATTCTCCCAATCAGAAAGACAAGGAGGTGGGGGGGGGGGGGGGGGCAGAAAAAAAAAAAAATTTAAAATTGAGGTTTCACAACAGCAAGGCTTTTATTCAGAGAAAGCCATTTTTTCTAAGGGGAAA
>JANHGN010022947.1:0-45789 GCA_024605025.1 Megaceryle maxima | reverse complement strand
ACACACAAAACAAGTAATAATAAATATAATAATAACAAAATATAACAAAAATAAAAATATTAACAAAAATAACAAATAAAACAAGTTATAGTTCTGTTGCTAGGAAGCATTTAATATTTTCAATCTTGAGACTGTCTTGTGAATCAACATCTTGATGGAAGAAGTTGGTGGATGCCCCATATCCTACACCACAGGCCTCCATCTACGGCCACAAACCCGGATCCTGGTGAGACCAAGAACCTGCTCTTCCACTGGCCCACTTCTCTGTTTCACCACACACCACCCCAGTGCAAAGTATTATTTCAAAATGCCTGAGCCCTGCCCTGCCAACCCAGTTTTTCCCCCCCCTTTCTTTACTGCACCTTCGGCAGACTGCCAGAGAGGCTTGGGCTTCCCAGAGGGAGAGCAGCCCTGCCTTCTTGTGGGTGAGAAGCTGGATGTGATCTGGCACTGTGTGCTCACAGCCTGGAAGCCAGGGGCACCCTGGGCTGCATCCAAAGCAGTGTGGGCAGCAGGTCGAGGGAGGGGATGCTGCCCCTCTGCTCTGCTGAGACACCCCCCTGCAGTGCTGGGTCCAGCTCTGGAGTCCTCAGCACAGGAGACAGGGACCTGTTGGAGCAGGGCCCGAGGAAGCCACAGCAATGATGTGAGGGCTGGAGCCCCTCTGCTGTGAGGCCAGGCTGAGAGAGTTGGGGTTGTTTAGTCTGGAGAATAAAAGTCTCTGGGGAGACCTTCTTGTAAAGAACATTCAGTATTTAAGTACTATATTTAAGGGGCCTATCAGAAAGATTGGGTTAGTCTTTTTAGCAGGGTCTGCTGTGACAGGACAAGGGGTGATGGATTTAAACTAAAAGAAAAGAGACTCAGACTAAAGAGAAGGAAAAAATTTTTTACAGAGGGTGGTGAGACCCAGACCCAGGTTGCCCAGACAGGTGGCAGAAGGCCCATACCTCAAAACATTCCAAGTCAGGTTAGCTGGGGCTCTGAGCAACGTGCTCCCGTTACAAGTATCCCTGCTCACTGCAAGGGATTAGCCTAGGTGACCTTTAAAAATCCCTTCGAACCCAAACCCCTCTACAACTGTATTTACACCCTCGCTCACCCCCCGGAGAGCAGCGCGCGTGCGCCGCCCGGCCCGTGGGCGTCCCACGGTGGCGCGCGCGGTCAGGAGCGCAGGGAGGAGGGCCGCGGCCGCGCTTCCGGTCTCCATTTTACGCAAACGTCAGCGGGCTGGAGGTCGAGGCGGTGCTGCGGGCGGAGGGACTCAGCCCTGTCGGGGGCGTTGCGGGTACCGGGCTTTCCCGTCTCTTTTCCTTCTCCGCGGGGTCGGGCGTGGCGGGAGGGGGCCCGGCGGGAGACGGCGGCGGTGGCTGGGCGGTGAGGGTGCGCCCCTTGACCTCTGCAGAGCCCCCATCGCTGAGGTTACTGGGGGAGGTGGGGTGGGTGTGGGTGGGTGTGTGCGCGCGCGCGTGCGTGCGTGCGTGTGTGTGTGTGTGTGTGTGTGTGTGTGTGACGTGCTAAAGCCTCCCTTCTCTGCTTGTTTCTCCCTCCGCCCCTGCTTGGCGGGCAGAGCTTGGCTGGTGCCGCCGCCCTGACTGCGGTGTGAGCGGCAGCACGGGGATGGGCTCCATCAGCTTCCCCAGGAAGCTCTCCCCTGGTCGGTGAGCACACCCGGAGTGCTCAGAGCTTCCAGCGGCTTCATTTCTCCGGGGAGAAGAGAGGGGCAGAGCCGGCAGCGAGCGGCATGGACCAGAGCGTCGTGGATCACCCAGTGACCCTCATCATCAAGGCCCCCAACCAGAAATACACCGACCAGACCATTAATTGCTTTCTGGACTGGACTGTGGGCAAGCTGAAGTCTCACCTCTCTAAAGTCTACCCTAGTAAGCCGGTGAGTTGTTGGGCCAGCCTGTTTTTTTCATCTTTTCTGGCTTTGCAGTAACTTCCGGGCAGTCAGTCAAGACTTTCCTTGGGTACCCTGCAAACAAGAGTGTTACTGCCAGAGGGTTGTCCGTGTAAAGGCAATGTCAGGCTCTCCTTTCAGCGACGTTGGCAATATAAACAAGCAATTCTTTTATATGTTTTAAAAAAATCACAGTGTAGTATCCTGAAAAGTAGTGTCACTTAAAACACTTATTAGCACTCCATCTAACGTTTTTTTGGAACTGAAATTTAGATATCACAGTTAACTTAATTTCTTTAAGTTTAACAGTTCTGTCTAGAGTAATTATAATAAGTGATATACTTGAAATTACCACAATCTAGTAAATTAACTGAGCTGTGAAGCAGATAAATGTTTATTCGTAATAATATTTGAACCATGTGATTGAGCAATGTCCAGTCAGTATGATTTACTTCCCCCCCCTCCTTAGAAGCACTTTTTTTTTTTTTTTTAGCTTTTGCTGAAAAATCTGCACTTAGATGTTCTACAAACTTGTATAACAGTTGTGACTGTATTTGGCAACTTAATATAAAGACTTCGAGGTTTTTTTGCTGTCTGAGGAAAATATGGTTTATCTGTAAATTTTCTTAAGTTCTGGATTTGGCAATTAAAAACAGGCTATGAAAAAAATACAGATAATAACAAAAAGGTAATACTGTGCCTATTTAGAATGGCAGTCATAGAACAGTATATTTGCAAATTTGTTCAAGAAAACTATTCATAGAGTGACTTTGCCTCCATGCTGCAGCAGCATGCGAGGCCTAGACCTTGCTGTAGAAAACATCAGACAAAGATTGCATTTATTTTGTAAGAGATTAGTATCTCACCTAGTTCAATAATTATCGTCATTGTTTTTTGTTTTGTTTTGTTTAGCTTTGTGTTCTTTTGAAAGTTGAAATAATAGCTTTGTGTCTGGAAAGGGGTTCCTGTCTTTTGGAGAAAGAAGGAAAGCAGTCAACAATTTAGGCTGTGTCACTGGTACATTAACATCTGTTAAGCAGTATTTGAGAGCTGGCAGATTTAGTTACTGCTGTGCGTAATTCTTGGCTGAGAGAGCTTATCTGCTGTGAAAGAAACAAATACATGATGACTTCAGCTCATTGCTACTTCTTCCTCTTCTCTAGGATCTCCTCCCATAACATATTTGTGTTTAAACACTGATTTCTGACTCATCCTGTGGTCTTGTGAAGTTGGGCTTCTAGGAAGAATCCTTAATGAACAAGAAGTTTTTTTTATGTTGTGCTGTAGGTTTTAACTGGTAGTAAAATATTAAATACCAGTTTTCTGAATCATCTTTGTTCTGTTGAAAATTGATGCCTCTCATTGTTAAATGACTATGTTCAGAATCCCCAGAATTGTTTTGGATTAAAGAATGGGGAGTTTCTTTAGTGAATATTATCTCAGTAATTCCAGTTTAATTTGGACTTACTGTACTTGCAGTCAAGCTAGTAACTAAACACAATATTTCATAGAACTTTTCAAATCACAGTAATAATGGAGAGGAGAATGATGTTTAATAGGATGTTTCCTATGTATAGTAAAATCAGAAAGTATATTTTTTTTTGGTTTGGTACTTTTTAAATGTTGAGTGTTACTGGTTTTTTTCAAAATAGTTGAAATCTTTGTGCTTCTAGGAGCATCCCCCAACAATTATTTTTCTCTCTCTTTTTTTTTTTTTTTAAACCAGATTGATGTCAAAAGCTTGTCAAATTTCTACGTTCCCTGAGTATAATAGATGCTGGAAATAATTCTATTACAATGCTATTTTAAGGGTGTGACAGTCCATCATAACACAGCTGCTCTATACAGGTGTTGCAGTGTTCTTGAAGCTAAGGGTGTAAAATAGAAATCAGTTGCTATTGCTGCTGTACATAGTCTCAAGTTTTCCTGCATCTATAAGTTAGTCAGTAAACTGGTGATAACTGTAAATTGTAAACTAAATTTACAATTTATTAGGAGTATATCTTCTGAAAACGAGGTGCTTCAAATAGGCAAATGAGAATATAGGCCTTGAGGCAGTGTTGTTTGTGGTTTTGCGTTTTCTTGGTTTTGGTGTGTGGTTGTTTTTTTTTATACGTAGTCAGCTATGTTTACTTAGACAAATTAAATTCCAAGTACAGGCGGATTTAAATTGCTGTAGTTGTTACTGAAGTTGATATACTTCCTAAAGTAAGCTAAATGGTTTTAGAACAGTCTTGAATTAGTTTGTGGGTCTATACTAAGATTCACGTTCATCAATATTCCCCCCTCCCCCGAACCACTTTTTCATAGCTGGAGTACTGCAGTTATAGTGTCCCTAAGTGAAATATTTTTAAAAAGGCAACTTGGAAAATCAACTTGTATGTCTTGGACTGGTAGATCTTGCATTCAGTGTATTAACCACTGCATCAATTACACCCTTAAACATTCATTTAAAACTGTTCTCACTTCCTGTAGTACCTATCATCTGCCATATACTTTGCTCACAGTTCTAACTAGATGTGGTTGTTAAGAATTTTTTTTTTTCTTAATATGGAAGAATGAAGGGGGGCTGAGTGACCAAAATCATGTAGCTGAAGCAGGGTAGCTCAGAGATTGTCTGTGTTTCTAGAGGAAGGTGTTTCATTAGCTTACATTTGGTGAGTTTGGTAATGTCCTGAGTGTTGCTAACTTGGACTAAACATTGCAGAATGAGCTCTGCTTGAAAAATGGAAGGAAAACACCCAGTAGCTCTTGAATTCTTAGTGTTAAATACATACCTTTTGGATTATGATTTGAAAACTATCTTCCATCTCAGTCTAAACTTTAGGTTCTAGTATTGTTTTAGCTGATGCTACGTGCTTGCTTCTGAAAATGTGGCCACTCTAGGTTTTTTGTGTGGTGGCTTGTTTTTGGGTTTTTTTTGTAAGTTTGTGTTTGGTTGTTGATTTTTTTTTTTTTTTTTTTTTCCCATTACAGTTCAGTGTTTGGGCTAGCAGTAAGTATTCAGTTCCTTGAGGCATGAGGTGTGGTAGTGAGCCTCTACTAGCAGAGGATGAGTTGAATGTCTTTTCCATTTACTTTGGCATATGTGCGAATTACTCTGCTTTCACCTTTATCACCTCTTCTTCCATGTGCTTTTTCAACACACACCCACCCATTTTAGAATTCCGGGATGTCTTTCACCCTGAGAATTGCAACTGATACTCTGTAGTGCACAGTTAGGTATTAAACTTATGTAGGAAGGAGTATGGGAGTATGGAGTTAAAGACCTTGTCTTTGCCCATTAATGTCTCTAACTTAATACGATGAACAGTACCCAAAGGATGTCTAACCTCTTCTGTTGTGATTTTCATTTTTTTGGGGGGAGCTGAAAATGCTACTGAAAAGACCCGGAAGTCAGCTTTGAGGGGGTTATTTTAATCTCTCAGTTTCTTCTCTGCAAGGTTTTCATATTAGAAAAAAATGATTTGTACTAATATCATGTTTCAGAAGGTACTTAATTATCTGGGATTGAAGGGAGGCTTGTATATAAGGTACAGAAAAGAACAGTCTGAATTTGACCATGTAGAGAGTGGTGTTATGAGTGGGACAGGCAAAACAGCCCTCCATTTTCATGTTTGAAAATGATACAGAGATTTGGAGTCTGGGGGGGGAGGTTTATTGCTTGTTTTAACTGTTTATCTGTGCTAGTTAATCTCCAGATAATCTATCTCAGGAACCAGAAATGAGGTTTCTGAGACTTTTCTTCTGACTCCACTGGTCAGTCTAAAGCACCAAGTTTCTAGTTTACAGGAAGTCAAAGTTTTCTGTAACCTTGCTGCATGCTACAGATGCTCCCCCCCCCCCCCCCCCAAGAAGGCCTGTCCAAAATGCATGTACACATGTATTCCATTAGCAGCCTGTTCCTGCTTGGAAGGAAGAACCAAAATGTTATAGTTCAAAAGAACTTAGTCTGACATGAGAAAGATGGCTGTTGTTTTGTTGTTATAAACATAAATAGAAATAGTACAGCATTGATGATGGATTCATTCAGGTATTTTATCTATTGGAGCTGCAAAAAAATAGTTCTTTGTGTTATGAGACTTAAAAAAGATGTCACTAATTAAAATACAGAAAAATGCAGAAGAAATAGAAAATGATTCTTCAATAGGAGAGAAACAGTTACACATGATATGTGACAGGTTAGGTTCTCATTTTTTAAAGAGGTAATTAATCATGAATGACTAGTATGAATTTGAAAAATCTAAGCAAAAGCTTCTCAGATTTAATGTGTACTTTTTACAATTATTTGCTTGGCGTATTGAGAATTATTTTTTTCTAGTGAAAAGAACCAGATTTTTTCAAGAAAAACCAACTTTACTGTATTCTGCAAAATGACTGGGAATCTGTAAAAGGCTATTGCAAGAACACCAAATGCAAAACACCAACAAAAAACCTTCAAAACTCCTATGAAAACTTTGGCAAATCACAGAGGTCTGGATGATCTCAGGTATTTGTGTCTTAGCACGACTAAGACTGCAGAGTGTGCGACTGAAGGCTGGGAAAGAAAGAGGGGCGATGTTTTAAGTGTAGCTGCATGATAAGGAAATTCTTCAAATATTTCATGCTGATAATGCAGGTCTGTTCCACTGTTGTTAGGGTGGATTCCTTCATTTAGCACTGGCTTGTGTTAGTTCTCTCTAAGTCCTAAACATATTAATCTAGGATGCAAGCAGTAGTTAAACTAAACTGATTTAACAGTTGTATTCTCTTTAAAGTTCTTTAAATATGGGTGTATATTAAGAAGTTGGTTTTTTGTTTTGTGTGTGTTTTTGTATTTTTTTAAAAGGCTATTTATTCACATAATTACAGCATATCAGTGACTCAATAATAATAATACTTAAAGCTTTCTCACAGCTTGAACTGAATTGAATGGAGTTGGAATTTTTGTTTTGTTTAACCAAGCAAGCTGCCTATTGCTTTAGTGGACCAGACTTATTATTGTAGATGGGTACCCTAGATAGTTTCTTTTTAAAATTAATTTCATCATTATTTCTTCTGTGCAGACTAGTTTAAACAGAATTGCCTTATGAATAGCATATTATTTGTTTTAAAAATTAAAAAAAAAAAGCATTACTAAGGCATTTTAAACTGTATAAGCGTAAGAACATGCCCAATAGCTTACTGAATTTTGAAGGCTACCTTAAAAAAAAAAAAAATTTTACTGCTTCATGCTTTTTAATGCTTTCCTTCTTGTTTCCTCTTGTATTGTTTTTTTTAAAATTTAATTACTATTATTTATTTTTAGGGGATGGAGGCAGGCGCTAATAACAGAAACTCCTTGTTAAAAAAGACTGAAATTTTATGTGCTCCTTCTGCATACTTTAATTATAATTTCATGATTGTACTATCTTTTTTTTTATTTTTATTTTTTTCTTTGCCCCAGCCACTTTTCCATGTACTTTTTCAGCAAGTGCCTGGGAATGGGAGCAGGCTAAAGAGCAAATCCTCTTCAAAAGAGAGGAAATTTTTAATATACTTCATAGTTTACTTGAGCAGCATTTGCCAGTTAAGTGTTGTTAATTGTATAGCACTCTTGCTGAGTGTGTAACAGCAGAATTCTTTTTCAGAATTAATTTATGTGTTGGACTTGTGAAACCTTTGAAATATTTAAGTCTGTCTGGTGGTGGTTGGAATTATAAAGGATTTTCTCATCTGCAAAAGTTATCTCCAGCTGTATATCGGTACGGCAGGAAAAAGCTAAATTCCTTTCTTTGTCCCATCTCCTAGTCTACAAAGGATCAGAGACTGGTGTATTCTGGCAGACTGCTTCCTGATCATCTGCAGCTGAAAGATGTTCTCAGAAAAGTAAGCTTTTTATCAACACCATATGATATTTGATTTAAAACTCCTGTTTTGGAAATGTGGATTTAGATTTGTGTTGTTTAGCTTCATTTTTTTTGTTGTTGTTGTATTGAGAGATGTAACCATATAGTTAATATGTTCTGGAAAATATACGTAGGATTGGGATACTTCCGTTTCAAGGCATGTTTCTGATGGCTGGAAGAGCACAGCTAGGCTACATAAGTCCCAAACAAGTGATGTGTAGAGGAGAGGGACGACTTCGGACAGTTCTCACTACAGCATAAATGGAATCATTTAACAGATTTGTGTTGGTTTGGGACATGCATTTAATTTCTTGTACATACTTAATTCACTTACACAAGTGAAATTTTTGATTTAAGGGTAATATAATTATATGCCAAACCAGAGTTCTAAATTCCTGCGTGATTTTGCTAGGAAAGCTATTTACTATCCTCATTTTATTTGTAGAATTATAGAATTGTTTGGGTTGTAAGGGACCTTTAAAGGTCATCTAGTTCCAACTCCCCTTCAGTGAGCTGGGATATCTAGAACTAGAGCAGGTTGCTTGGAGCCCCAGCCAACCGGACCTGGAATGTTTCCAGGGGTAGGGCTTCTACCACCTCTCTGGGCAACCTGGGCCAGGGTTTCACCAGCCTAAGTGGTGAAATTCTAAAAATATTTTTCCTTATATATTACATTCATCACCTATTAACTGTTCCTGGTGATGTATGAAAGTTTGCTTTCTCTCTCTCTCTCTTTTTAATTCTGGTGGTTCATTTTGGAGAAAAAAAAATGTTACTAATCTGACTTTGGATTCTTCAGTCAACTTTAATATTAAATCCAGATCTTGAAATACATGCACTTGGTTTTCAAACTGGTTGATAGTTTGGATTGATGCTACCATGTAATATGGACTTCAAAGTTCTTTAAAAATGTGTAGATTAAGATACTATTTAAGGCAGGTTATCAAGAGCTCTGTTTCAGTTTTGATGGTAATAGAAAAATCATGTATCATGCTAATAGTCTTAAAACTCCTTGAAAACAGATCAGGATGCATCAATATTTGGAAAATACTTTATTAAACAAATGCACAGTTTTTGATCCTAAGAAATAGGTAGTCATACAGTACCTGGGTGTTGGTAATGATACTGTTTTTGTAATACATTGAGGTAAAAATCAATGTACAAATGTCAAGAGTGGATCAGTTACATTTTAATATTTATTATGGAGGAAGTCTATAAAGGACAATAATGCTTTAGTGAAAGGGGACAACTGAACTTCAGTTTTAAGTGTGGAGAAACCCATACAGAGGAATCTTGAGTATTGCTTGAGCAGACTGACACTGCTATTGCTTTATAATCTTCATCGTGAAATAGATTTCATTAAATTGGAATTAATAGCTTACTAAAATGATTGAGATGACTGCATATAGTTTTATTGGAAAATGAGCTGAAAATATCTCAAAGCTTAATTTTGCTCATTGAGGGCAAAATGAAGCCTGAATCCTTTAAATTCACTTGGCTTGCTTACAGCATACTAGTTCTAGGAAATGTGATTTCAAACCTTGCTTATGTGCTAGAGGAGAAACTCTAATCTTCCTTCACTGTACAGGCTCTATATTTGACTTTAAAGGCATTTTAGTAGCAGTGGGCGTTGGTTTTAGTTAAATTGAGTGAATTTGGAAACATACTTCTTAGTCTTAAGCACAAAAGTAAAAATTTATTTTGGAGGAAGAGTAGTTTTTTGTGCTGAAGTTTTTGAGAGCTTTTGGAAAAAAGGTATGATTTCAATCTCATTCTTTGCCATATTATTCCTGTTTGATTAGCTATAAATTCCTAGTATTATCTGAGGATGTAAATCTCTCAATTGAACTTTATGATACTTGCTGTTTGATATGGAGCAGTGTCTCTTTGCTGATATGAAATACCTTGAAGGCTGAAGTTGGGGCACTCTTGGAGCATAGGGATGCTCAGTAAGTTTTTTATAAATAGAAGTAAATTGCAATAAACATGCTGAATAGAGCTCGACACTGTAAGCTTACAAGTAGTAGTCCAGCTTCCTTTGCCTTTCCGAGTGGCATAAGAAAGAAGGTAAGTAGTTAGTTCAAAAGCTTTTCATGTTGTCAGAATGCTGATTGCTCTAATCTCTGATCACTACTTATTACCACTGACCGGTAAGAAATGACACTTCATGTGTAACTTAATAGCAGGGCTGTGCTCAGGGCTAGAAACTTAGACATGGGCAGGAGTGGAAATGAAAGTGGCTGTGGATAGGCTATGTCAGCAGTAATGCACAGTAGTCTATAGAAGCAATTATCCACTTCCCTTTATTTCTAAAGATTAAAACTTTAAAAACAACTTAAATACAAAATTTATGTTTAAAGTTTTTAAAGGTTTATTTTATAGTTGAAAAAAAAGTCGACACTTGGTATTTCTAAATCTCTTCTCATTTAAAAACTGGAGCTTGACTGCACCCTGCTGATTTTTCAGAAGAGGACAAGGGGTTTTGTTGCTTTTCCTGTTTAGAATTTGGTTATTGGGGAAGCTGTAGTGTGCAATTTAAATGCACAGCCATAGCTGTTCGTGTTGCTATGGCCATATAAGCTTCAGGCCTGCTGATAAAATGGGGTGTTAATATTTGGTACAGTGAAATAGCTTCAGATGGAAGTTTTTACAGCATCCATGTTGAACTCGGGATCACATTCATGTAGAACTGGCATGGGTTGACCACTTGCATGCTGGCATGGCTTCAAGTGGTGCCACTCATTCGATTCCTCACTTTGAAATATTTAGGAATACTCATGTACATGTTTACCCTGATGTATTTGCTGAATAGCACTTCACTAGATCTCAATGTAATTTTAGGGAAGTTGAGCACTCTGAAGGGCATTTCTTTTTTTTTTTTTTTTTTTTTTCCCCCCCAAAGTAAGACTTAAACCTTGTGATATACTTCATGTTTCTCTTTGTGGTCTTCTGTTGGTTCTGCTATATTGCAATTCTAGGGAAAATTGAAGGCAAGTGAATATTCAATATATTATTGTGGACAATAAGACAAGAAAACATTAGTTGTGAAACAGTGGGCTTGTGCTAGGCTCAAGTTTTTGCTTTATGATCTCTGCATTTTATATGATGCTTCTTTACTGATTTAGTACTTTTTGTGACTTTGAAAGTGGAATTTTAAAGACACTTTCTGCTTGTGATTTTTTTCAAATATTGTTACTTTAACTCTTCAATTTCTTTAATTTTTAGCAGGATGAATATCATATGGTTCATCTGGTATGTACTTCCCGGACACCCCCAAGTTCTCCAGAACCCAGCACCAGTGGAGAAGGTCACAGAGCTTCAACCTCCAGCAGTAGCTCAGTGAGTTGGCTTTTTTTATACACAGGACACACATTTCTTCTCTACTGCAGAAGCTTTCCAGGGATTTCTCTTCTAATGGCTAAAATTAGACTAAAATAGTGTGGTGAAAATAGAGCATGCTGTGTGAATTCATACAATTAGACTTGTTTGTTTAAAAGTGTAACTTCACTTAAAGGTGACCTTTTTTTTAAAATGGTAGATTTGAAAATAAACACAACTATGTTTATTAGATGAGAAAGCACTACTTTTCCTAAACTATCCTTTTTTTCTGACACTTCATTAAAAAGTATATTTTCCTTTTTCTCCATATTCCCCATATCTTTGGCAGAAATTGAGCAGCATTTTTTTTTTTTTTTTTTTTTTTTTTACATAAAAATGAAGTTCTGATTTATTTTGTGAAAATTTGCTGAAGAGAGACCAGTCAAGTTAATGTCCTTGTTGTGAGCTGGACAGTTGGAGCTTGGCCAGCTTCATTCTGCTTGACAGGAATTGGCCAGTAGTTGTGTAGTAGCTTCAAGATAGTTCTGGTGTCTGTAAGACAGTGAGAAGTAGAAAGTTCTTTTAACAGTTTTTTTAGTTAAGCTGTTCACAGAACACTTCAGTGTGTTTTGAGCTGCCCCCCCTATTCACACCCTCCAAAAATGATGCTGTTCTTTGGTTGTACTCTATTTTAACAGGTGCAGGTCATGTTTCTGTTGATGACTTGATTATCATTACTATAGTTCTCTTGGCTTTTAGGAGAGTTGGCAGTATGACTAAGCGACCCTTGAAGGTTAGTCAAACAGGAATGTATACAGTGATGTCATAGGTACTTTTCATCTGTGCTGTGTTGATTTTCAGCATATGGGAAATAACCTCCCAGTAATAGACTGTCTTTGTTCTTCTGTTCATGGGGTACTGTTTCAAACTTCTGTGAGATGGAAACATGAGCAGTTTAAGCAATAGTAGAGAGGACAGTGGTTACTTTATCTTTTCAAAGGATTTATTTGCAAGCAGAACACGGGCTGCTTTTGTGATTGTTATTGCAGCATAGATCGGCTGTAAATTTTATATTTAAACAACTATATTAATGACTGCTTAAAGTAGTCAGTATGCAGAGTGTTAAGTTCATAATAATCTGAAGGAATCAATCTAAACCCAAAACTTTAATGGTCTTTGTTCCTTCACTTGTTTTTTGGTTTATTCCTTCCCACCCCCCCNNNNCAGTCTAGAGGTAATTTTTTCTGGTTTTCCTTTGTAAGGCAAATGTGATATGGATATCTTAAGTAATTGCACCTTCTCACTTCCTGAGTTGTCAGAGTTGAAGAGGATTTTCTACTGAGTAAACTTTACAGTAATGCTTGGCAACAGGATTTGGGGATTTATTAAAACTAAAATAACATATCTCAATGGCTAAACTGCAGTCTTGTTATGGTGACAACAGACAGATGTTGTCCTGCTTCCAGCTTTACGTATTGATCTTGGAAAGCACTGAAGGTCTGACACACTAGTTTTGAGTGTGTGTCTGGGAGACCAAGTAATTTCTATCTACTTCCTCATTCCCATCCCTTGCCCCCTCCCAGCAGTGAGCACAGCAGGTTGGCCTGGGCAGCTGACACAGTGAAAGGGATGATAATGATCAGCAGAAGGTGAAACTGAAGACAAGAATAGAACAATGGTATTTTAAGCTACTCTAGGCACAGTTGTCTCTGAATACAAAGTTGTATCCTGAGGTTGTAGTTCCTTTTGTGAGGAATAACCACTGGAATTCTTGTTGCTGCTGAGTACTGTTTTGATTAAGCTTTAGTTTGGTTCAGCTTTTTGAAACGTTGATTCCCAGTGATATGTGGTTTTCTCTGGGATCTGTCAACTGTTGAGTCTTTTTGAAAACTTGACAGTTTTTTTTTTTTACATGTGCACCTGAGTGCAATTTTGAGTTTCTGTTTTCACTAAAGGCTTGCCAGAACCAGTAAAACCCCAGAAGACTTGCCTCTTGCTTGTATTCTCAACAAAACTTGAGACAAAACATGAAGCATATCCCCAACCTCAATTTTGTTTATTTTTAAGAATTTAGACCATTCTGGATCAACTGCTGCCTCACCCACAAACCAAGAAGCTGCATCTACATCTTTGAACACTAGTACAGATGGAGTGAGGCATCGGAATCTACCACAAGCACAAACCAATTCCCTGCCAAGCCACCAGTTCCCTTACTTAATGCAAAGGTAAGTGAGATTGAAGCAACCCTTAGCTCTTTGGTACTCTTTAAAGTCCTTTAAATGTTCAGTTACGATTATGTTTCTTTTGTAGTTTGCAAGATGATTTGGCTAGTTCATCTTGAAGCATAAGTCACATTAGAAACTTTTTTCATGTGAGCATTAATGATTTTAGCTAGGAGTCCATCAGAGTAAGTTTTTCTTGGTGCTCCCCTTCAGGCTGTTTTGGCTACTTTTTCTTGTTTTCCACCCTCAAATTTCTATTGATAAGTGCAGCTGTAATACTTATCTAGTGAATGTATTTAGCAGTGTAACTGATAAAATTACTGCTTCTATAGACATTTATAACCCATGTGACCTTTGCAGCTTCTTAAACTATTTCCCCGCCCCCCCCAAGGGGGAAAAATAGTGTATTCTGAGATGATAGCTGTTAATTTCCTTTGGGAATACTTCCAGGATGTCTTCCCGCCAAGACCTTCTCCCAGTACTGCATAGATTCTAGAGATTTTCTTTGGAGAATGTTGAAACAAAACAGCTTAGGAACCTGCTAACAGTAACAGTTTCTGTCACTGGAAAGAAAACAGCTGTCAAGAACTGCTGAAAATATATTTAGTTCCAGTTCAATTTACATGCTTTCTTGTTAGTTAACCTAGACTTGACTAGTCTTTCTAGTTTTCATCCTGAATTCCTTCAAGTCTGTTTTATTTTTGTATCTGAAATGTGCAGTCTGAGAAGAAACTGCCTTCACAGTGGATGGATCACTTATGTTATTCTCACCACATGCATCTTCACAGAAGTATATCAATTAAAATACAGCAGGAGGTGTCAGTTTAGGAGACATTACTGTGTTTGAAAGAATGAGTAACTTAGAAGTACATAAAATACTGTGTCTTCATTAGCAAATAATGTGAATTGAGAGGAGTGGATATATGAACTGTGAAAGAGGTACTGAGAACCTGACATTAACACTGCATGTATTTCAGGGTTTTCTGTCTTATTTGGACTAGATTTAGTTTTGACTGTATTAGCTTACCTGGAATAGGTGCCTGTTTGTGGCCAGTGTGCATGGGCAGTGCACCTAAAAACATGCCTTTTAATTTACTGTAACCCAAAAGGAAGACAGATGGTGATCCAAGGGCATTCTGTGTTGGCAACAAAACTGTGATAAGGAATGACTGGAGATTTGCTTCAGAAGTGCATTCCTCATCTTAAGAAAAATGCCAAAATAAATGAAAATAAATAATCCTAGACCTCTGTGGTAAAAGCAATTCAGTGGAATGCTATCAGAACTTAAGGTAGAGCTTCATGGGCTGCCGGATACCATCTCTGTTCAGCTCCAAATAGTCAGTGCTGATGCCTCATGCAGTCTGCTGCTGTCTGCTTGAAAAACACTTTTTAATGCTTTCAGTAATTTTCTCAGATGCATCAGTTTTTGCTTCAGGGCACTGCTACTTGTATTCCAGCAGTAACAAAGATATTTTTTAGCTGCGCTCTCAAACATCATTTAAGGAAATGAAATCCAGCTTTAATGTATTTCATACCCAGAACAAGACTCATTATGAACAATGAAGGCTCATAGCTGAAATGTGCGTTGCCTTGTGGGTATTTCTTACAGTTTCATGACCAAACAGTTTTATTCTAGCTGCGCAGTGAATCATAGGCTCTACTGATGGGAAAAAGGCTCCAGATGTTTCAAAATCTATGTGAGGGTCAGTTTTCTTGAGCATTTTGCAACACTTGTCATCAGTAACATAATTTGTACCAATAAGTAACATGAATGTTAGGCCATTAAATGATGGTTTTGATGGTTTTTCAGTTTCTGGCACAGAGGTTTAGTGTGTGAGTTGAATACTCTTTGGGAAAACAGCTAATTCCAATTTTTAAATTTTCTCTGTAATATTTCAGCACTTTCTCTTGCTTTTGTAAATGCTGTTTTTTATTGATCTAGGGTTGAGGTGGGACTGAACAGGTAGTTTATGTATCTACCAAGTTAATCTTGTGGAGAGCAAACACAGCATTGTCTGCTCCTATGGATTTAGGTGTGGATCAGAGCCATGCTGTGCTTTGTACTTAAAAAGAAAACAGATGGGCTCAGTCCTTAAATGGCTTGTGCTTCAGATTGGAGTGTGCTTGGAAGCAGTAGACACAAAACATCAATGCAGTGAGATTATTTGTCAAGTTTGGGCAGCTAGTCTAGTGAAATGTTTTCTTACTGTGTATAAAGTAACATGTGAAAGCAAACAACAAAATGACAGCAGGCAGTATATTCTAGCATGTAAATACCTTGTTTCATCAGTAGCCTTTGCTCCCTGTTTGTTTGTGTGGTTTTTTTTTTGTTTTTTTTTTCCAAGTAGCAAATAACATAGCAGAGGATTTTGAAATACCGCTTGAAGTTATATCCTAGGGTCCTATGAGACATGCCCTGAATGAGATGTCTTTTGTCTGTCAAGGTCATTAAACAAATACAGGCATTGTCAGTCATGCAGGTGACAGATTAAGCTTCAATGTCTGAATAAAAAGTCTTATTTTCCACTTATGTTGAGCAGTATCTTTGTGATGAGACTTATCTTGTTAGCTAGTCTGACCTTACCCTCAGATTGAATCTGTTAGCTCATTTTAGGTGTTTTCCATAGGCCAAAAAAAGTAATTCTGAGTATTTTAGCTGTTTAAGCAATAGCATACGTCTTCCTTTTTAGAATGTTCTGAAGCTACCCTCTACCATTTGAACCTTAAAAAATTATTCTCACTTATCTGTCCTTAACTGCCTGTTCTGCTTTGTTCTCCAGTCTTGAAATGCCTGTGCCTATCCAGCTTGATTCTCTATTCTCGTGCTGTTGCTGCCATTCTTTTGAAATACTCTGCTTCCTGCCTCTTTCTCCTCTTGGAAAAAGAGGAGGAGAAAGCATGTGCTACTTTCCTTTTTCTTCTGTCAGCAAGCCAGCTTGCTTTGCTCATAAGACCTTCTACCTTTGGAGAGGTTCTTCTCACTGAAATACATACATTACACTGTGTTTCAAGTTGTTCCTAAATTTCATAAGCTAACTTAGTACTCTGGCAGCTCTGATAGCTGTAAAATTGACAACTTCTACCTCATTCTCCTTTTTGATGAATAAACAAAATACTGCTGTGCCAGTTGGCATCTTAAGCCAGAAGCCAGTTCTTGAAAATTCATGTCTTTTTCCTCTTTAATGGAGTCAGATCTTGAAAAGTCTTGCTTCTCAAAACTAGACACTAGGAAAAAATTATTCACAGAAAGAGTAGTGGGATATTGGAATAGGCTGCCCAGGGAGGTGGTTGAATCGCCATCCCTGGATGTGTTTAAGCATTGCTTAGATGTAGTGTTGGGGGATATGGTCTAGGGGTGAACTTGTGGAGTAGGGTGAATGGTTGGACATGATGATCCCATGGGTCTTTTCCAACCTAGATGATTCTGTGAAAAGGTCACATCTCCTAGAAAAGTTATTGGGGGGGGGGGGAAATAGAAAATAAAAGCCTACCAAAATATTTGAATGGGAAGGGAAAGAACATGACATAACTGAAATCTTTTACAGTTTGTCTTGGTTGACTGGTTTCTTAACCTACTGTTAAGCTTTAAGGCATCAAGAAAGCAACTTCCAAAAGTTTGAAAGAAAGTAAAGGCTCAAATCCTCTAATATTTCTAAACAACATATGTGAGGGAGAGCTGTTAGCCTAAGTCCTCACAACTGTTGTTTAGCTCAACTTAGCAGTTTTAAAGAACAGCCCTAAAATCTTTAACTGATGAAGAGGAGAATCAGTGAATTCCTGCAGAACTCTGGCAAGTTAGGTGGTGCTGATTATTGGTGACTGAACTGCAGAAATAGGTGTGGTTGAACAGTGAGTGGTCCTGGCTGTTTGCATCCCCATGGGATATTCCTCCTGCTTGAAATTGAGATGTTCCTCAGTGATTTGTCATAAGCAAAACCCATGTAGAATATTTGAAACATCTTTACATTTTGAGGGTCAGATTTTTTATAAGGATCAATGTTTTATGAGTTTGAGGAGTCTCATTTCTCAAGAGTGTTTGTCAGTTCAGAGGATAGAAAAACACATTCTTGGAGCTTGTAGCCATAAAGATAAAACCATGAGTGATGTCCTTCAGTAGCAGCTTGACAGCTTTACTGTTCTGTCATGTTAATTATACGTAAATAGCATTAACAGGGCTGCTAGTTCACCCTTGCAATTTTTGAAAGAAGTGTAGAGTATTGTTTATGGTTAGGTAGGTTATTTCAAGGGTGATGGAGCCTGGTCCAGGCTACCCAGAGAGGTTGTGGAGTCTCCTTCTTTGCAGAGATTCCAAGCCCACCTGGACAATGTGATCCTAGGAAACCTGCTCTAAATGAACCTGCTTTAGCAGGGGGGTTGGATGAGATGATCTCCAAAGGTCGATTCCAACCCTTACTAGTCTGCAGTTCTGAGACTATCTCAGTTTGTCTGTGGTATTAGGAAAGCAGCTTTTGCTTCCTTCCACCACCACCCCCTCACCCCCTACTTCAACTCCTAAAGCCATTGTCAAAATGGGTTATGACTAAATACAGACACAACAGACAGGTTTAGCAGAGGTTATGGAATTACTATAATATTGGACAAGAGGCTGCCATGCAAAGTACTTACTCATGTGTAACATGGAAAAAAGATTTTAATGTCTTCCTCCCATCTTTCTTTCTGGGCATGTCTTGTATATCTGAATCCCTGGTAGACTAATTAAATCTCTTGGTGATATTTTTGCAGGGAGTGCCTTTCTTAGGGAACAGGTGTAGCATTTACAGCAGTCTCAGCTTTTGCTACCTGCAGTCTGAATAAACTTTTCTTCATGCTTTATACTCTCATGCTCTCCTGAAAGATGTCCTGATTTACTACAGTTCACTACATCAGAGTCTTTGGGGAAAGAGTTGGAAATCTTGCCAAAACATGCTAAGTGCTCTAGGAGGTAAGAGAGGATAAAAAGTTTAAAAGCAGACAAACGCAAACCTAAAACTTCAGAGGAGCTTTATATCTCTTGCATGTGAACCCACAGGGAGGAGAATCACTTATGCTCAGAATATTGAGGGGGGGAGGGGGGAGTAAAGAATTTAGTGTTCTTAGTTGCAATCTTCAGAAGCTAGATCTGAAAGATTAGTTTGTCTTTGCTTATGTTTATTTCTATGTGACTTTGGTCACAGTGGTATTTCAGGTATTACTTCTAAAAGAAAGCTATAGAAAATAAATCAGTTTTCCCTTTACAGCAGCAACTTTAAGGCTGACCTCTGAATTTACAGGGAATTGTACAGAAAAATTTATGCAGTTAAACCCAATTTTAAAAAAAATTTCAACGTGTTTTTTTCTTGGAGATGCAGCTAGTGGCACGCTTCTATGTACAAAAGCATAAATCCTCTTTCTGTAGAAATAGATTTGCTTATTAATTTCTTGTATGAAATACAGTGCTTTTTTGGAATGGGTTGGATGATCTCACTGCTTGTTTCATTGCATTATTGTAGTGGGACAAATGAGAGGAAAATGCTACTTTGTTTTTTAATATTGGCGCATTTTATAAATGTGGTCATTTAGAAATGAGTATTTTTCTTAAAATCCTTTTCTAGCAATCTAGGCAACCAATTTCCAGGCCAAGGTGCTCCTCCTGGATTTTCTATGTATCCTGCGTTCAGTCCCTTACAGATGATCTGGTGGCAACAAATGTATGCACGTCAGTACTACATGCAATAGTAAGTCTGCATCACATTAGGTAGTACTGAGTTATGCTAATGAAAGGGAAGTATTAAAACCTTAAATGTTTACAGGATGAAAATATCACTATTTTGTCTGACTGTGCTATTTTACACTGTTTTGTTCAGCAAATTATGAAATCCAGTTTTTGATTAGAATTAATGTATTAATAAAAATGTAAGGGGGAATGCAATTTGTTTTGACCTATATTAAATCTGAAACTTTCTTACTGTAGAAAAGAAGACAAGAATAGGCTTAGAAATTTTGGTGCATGTTTTTGGTTGGGGGGGTTTTTTTTGGGTTTGCTGTTGTGGTGGTTTGTTGTGTGTTGTGTTTTGTTTTTTGTTTTGTGTGGGGTGTGGTGTGGTTTTTGTTTTTGTTTTTTTTTGGTTTTGGTTTTTTTTTTTGAGACAAGACAATTTTATGTTTAAATTTTTAGCCAAGCTGCTGTTTCAGCCCATGTGACTTCCAGCACTGAGCCAGCGAGGTCTTCACCTGCCCAGGCTGTAAATTCAGAACCTGCTCCTGCAAATGAGCCTGCAGCAGCACCAAATGTAGCCATTCAGGAGAACAGACCTGTGAATGTCAATGTTCAGATGAATGCACAGGGTGGCCCGGTAGTGAATGAGGAGGACTTTAACCGGGACTGGCTGGATTGGATGTACACGTTCTCGAGAGCAGCGATTCTTCTGAGCATTGTATACTTCTATTCTTCCTTCAGTCGATTTGTCATGGTAATGGGAGCCATGCTGCTGGTTTATTTGTGAGTACAGCAGTTGAGTACAGCTGCAGATCTGATAAGTGGAGTATGATGCTAATGTATAATCCATCTAAACAGAAAAATTAGCCAAGTACAAAAGTTTTGGCACTGCTCTTTTACTGCATGGGGTGGGGGGGTGTGGTGTAAAAGTAAACAAAACCAAAGATTTAAACAAGTAGAGAAGCTGATATTAAAAAAAAGTGAAAACATTTTTACATTAAGTTGGATACCACTTATACCTGAAACACAGTACTCTTCAATGGTGGCAATATTTAACAGATTGCTATTGTAGAAATGTGTAATTTTGGGATGGCAATTTAGAAAGTAGGGATGAGGGAAGTTCATATAGGTCAAGTGTGTGCTTGCCTAAACTTCATTCACTTAATGCTTGGATATGAAAGGAAAATTGCAGAGCTGAGCCCATTTATATTTAAAGAAAAAATAAAACAAACCAACCAGACAAAAAAAACCACCACCAAAACCAACCAACCAAAAAACCAAAACAAAAAAACCAACCCACCAGCATATGGGATTTATGAAGTAAACTGCGTTAGGCAGAGTTAAGGTGGTGTTGCTGTAATGGTGGATACTAGGATCTGGTGGAATTGCAGGGATTTAAATTTTTTTTTATGATGCATCATAAAGACCTAACTGCTCTATTAAGAAATATCAGTGCTGTTGTCGTCACTTCCCTTTATAAATGAAAATACTGTAGTGATGAAAAAGCAGATGCTTGATATTTTGGACTGATGACATTCACTGAGAGTGTCCTTCCATTGTAGTCTGTCTTCACAAGAACTGTTGTATTTCTCATGCAGATAGGATAGTTAAAATCAGAATACTGGCTATTGAGAACGTAGGAGAGTTTTATTTTATTTACAGCTGTAATGTGGTTCAAGCCTTAGCTGAACTTTAATTTTTTTCCACAGAAAATCAACTTTAAACTCTGGAAATTAAGGCTGCCTTTGCAAAGTGATAAAGTACTTAAAAATGGGGAGAACGTATTTAATCATTGTAAATTATTAGTCTTCCAGAACAGAGGATGTGAAACTTAAGGGTCTTGCTAAAAGCTGGGTTTTAACCCAGACATCAAAGAATAGTCGCCATTTGATTTAGAAGTTAGACTTGCAGGAAATAGATGTAGCTTCCTTCTCTTTTTTGTACCTTTCAAAATAGAGGTTTTCAACTATTCTGTTGTTTTGTTTTTTTTTTCCACATAGACACCAAGCTGGATGGTTCCCCTTTAGGCAAGAGGGAGGCCAACAACAGGCAGCCAATAACATGGAAGTGAACCATGATGGGCAACATGCAAATAATCCTGATCTTGAAGAGATGGTAAGTTAACAGCAGACATTCTGCGTTCTATTCTAAAGTATGCTGTAATGCCTGGAAGGATCAACTTCTATGAAATGTAGTCAAATTACCCAGAAAGCACTTAGCATTGTCCTCAGTGTGGTGCCTGCTGCTTTAATTCTGTGTGTTTTCCAGTCTGACAATTACAGATTCTCTACTACAGTCTCAGACTTTGTTCATGCTAGCTATTCCTCAGGAGGATGTTCTGAGAGAAGTTACTTAATGTAGGAAGATACCTCTGATTACCTTATGTCAGAACTCTGAAAAGAAGCAGTTGAATTACTTCAATTTCTGTTTTTAAAGGAACGACTTATGGATGATGGGATTGATGAAGACAGTGGAGAAGATGCAGGTGAAGATGCCAATACAGAGCAGCAGCCTGGCTTCATGGCTTCTGCTTGGTCCTTTATCACAACCTTCTTCACATCACTCATCCCTGAAGGGCCTCCACAGGTTGGCAATTAGAAGGAACTGTGACTGGCAGCCTCAGTAGCCATACATAGAAGTGGAGCAGATTCTAGAGAGTGTTTTAAATACAGTGCAATTTCTGA
Organism: Megaceryle maxima; assembly: GCA_024605025.1. NCBI lineage: Eukaryota > Metazoa > Chordata > Aves > Coraciiformes > Cerylidae > Megaceryle > Megaceryle maxima. Next base: position 24,100 of record JANHGN010022947.1, on the reverse strand, counting down.
AAAATTATAATGTTATCTTTTTGATCATGGTGTACAAAAATGTGTAAATTTTTTTGCTTTCTCATGCATTGAATATTTTAAGCACAAGTGGACTACTAAATGCTTTCTTTAAGATTCTTCTTTTTCTGAAGAACAAAATGTAAAGATACTGGTCTTCCATGTTTTATTTTTATTTCAAATGTGTATTATACTGAGGCAAAAAGCTTGTACTTAATCTGAACCATTACCTCTTTAAAGAGCTGTTAAAAACACATCTCTCCACAGACCTTTCCAAATGCTATATCTATTCATATGAAGAACTTTAATGTATCTTGTGTTAGTTTTATGCAAGGTACAAATTATCACTTGGGCTTTAGAGTTGATAGTCCTAAAAGAAAGCTGTAAATGCAAAGATTAACTGCTAATGGCATGTTATCTTTGTACCTGAAATACTGAGCCTCTTCTACAGTTAGAAAGCTACAAGCTTTATCTTGAGGCTGTACTGAAGTTCATTCAAGTTGGAGAGGTTTGACAGCTCTTCAAAGACAATTGACAGTGGTGGGATAAATCTGAAATGTTTGATACATACAGTACTTTTTAAGAAAAAAAAAATATAGCCGTGCTGGGGAAAAGTGTACATTAGTTGTTTTTTTATAAAAATGGTTATAGTAACTCTTTTGGATGTTTATATGCATAGTTGAATGCAAGCAACTAAATAGTGCATTGTTAAGGATGAGGATGCAATTGATTTGAGAGTGGAATAAAATTATCATGGTGGCATTACGGATATTGACTGAAGTGGTGTGTTTGTAGCAGTGCATACACAGTGACAGGTGTGATCTCAAAATATATGTGCTCTTAACCTCATTGAGAAAAGAAAAATTGTACATGAGACAATAGCACAGTTCTTCTGTCAGGTTTTCAGTTGCTATTAATAGATTTTAATCAGTCAAGAAGTTACATTTGGTTTTGTTCCTAATTATCAAGTTACCTTGTGTAATCTAACTTAAAAATGGCTGCAAAGGTTCTGTTGTACTACAACCAAAAGAAAGCCCATCCAACTTTCCAAATACAGAAAGCTGTTTATCACGTGTTCAGATCTATTTAAAACAGGAATTAATTTTTTTGCTTATGTCAAACTGCTGAAGCTATGCAGCAAAGTTTTAAAATGTAAAAAAAAATTATTTGGGTTTGTACTCTGAAACATCTATCAGGATTTCTAGGCCTTACTGAAAGTGGATTTGAGGTTGAAAACATAAATTTGAACAATGGTTTTAATTTAAAAGCTTAAATAGAATGTTTTGAATTATAAAATTCTCATTTATAAATGTGTCAGAAGATTATAAATATAGAAAAGGGAAAATTAAAATGAAAGTCTTAAAAGTATCAATTATTTTTATTTTGCTCTATAAGCAGCCATGATGAATCACATTTAATTTTGATGTTTTACTCTCATGTTACTATGGAGACCTGGTCTCAATTTAGGTTCTTTAGTACATAACCATAAAATATGTAGACCTTGTCCGAGAAACTTTACCCTTTTGGTTTGGTGGATGAGTCTAACTTGACCAACATTTAAGATCTATTACAAAAGGAGTGGCACAGAGTGGCAGACTTACATGTCATAAGGCTTGTTTCTGGAATGCATTGAAAAGATTTCATCTGACCTGTTTGTTCTCACTTCTGTATTTCTCAGAAGTTCATTTTTTCTTCTTGTCTTGGTGTTAAGTGTATCTGTGACCTGTATCTGTATCAGTTCCAACCTACTGGTATCCAACTGCTAAGGAAGGAATTGGTGGTAACTCTGTGCTGTTAGCAGACTAGATGAAGAAGGTTGCTATTCGTGCTGTTAGCCCAAATTTGGTAAAAGTGTAGAACTGTCACTTTTTGTTCCTATTCAGACAAGGAGAAATACGGTTTTAAGTTATACAGGGTTGAAATAGTAAAATAGGCAATACTGAAGTAGATGTTCTGAGGCTTTTAATCAGAACACAGAGCTGGAGCAATGAGTTGAAGTAGCTGGACTTCTAAGAGAAGATTTTAAGGTTATCAAACCTTCCAGCTGATGGAACTTTACCATGATCTGAACAAGGAGAAGAAAAAAGATGATTACTAAGGAAAAGGAGTAAGAAATTAGATAGGAAGCATTACCAAAAAGTAGTGGGGAAGTTGGAGACAGAGGAAAGCTAATGGGAGGAGCAAAGGTAAGAGAAGGTGTGATCATGAATAAATATGAAGCAAGCATCAAAGAACAGGTTGAGATAAGAGAGGTGTGGGGTTTTGTTTGGGGTGGGTTTTTTCTTTTTGGAAGAGGAAAGAGCTTGATGAAAAGAAGAGCAGGTTTTGGAGCAATTCAGGTATAGAGTTGAACTGCGTGAACTATGTAATGAGTAATGATGGAAGGGAAATAGCCTGGGAAAACAGTTGCTTTATCTTAATGTATCCTTGTTGTAGGAACTGTTCTACAGCATAAAACCCAATTACATAGTACATGGCTACAGGCGAAGCTGGGTCCTGAACAGCAGGAAGCTTGTAGCATGAGATGGAACAAAATGCATGAGGATTAAGACAGTGTAGGATGTGCCTCAGTACTGAAGGTTCTGTAGCATACCTGTGCATCACCTGCTTTTACAGCTTCAAATACAGAAAAAGTGCTTGAAATTCATCCTATTCTTTACCTTACAGGAGCAGCTAAGGTAAAGAGCAACACATTGATGTTCTTCTGTGTGACTTATCAATAATTGTGATCGCTCTGAAAAATGCTTTGCAACTCATATCCATCCATCTCCATTGACTTCTCTACCATGATATATGTTGTGTTTAGTAATGCTGCTGTTAGTTGAGCAAATGTGTAACATCAACTCAAACTGGAAAATCCTTGGTTACAAAGTGGTCTAAAGGGTCTTTTTTTTCCCTGTCAAGTTGTGAGCTCCAAGCTCTTTCTCATGGCTAGCTCCTGGTTTGGAGATCTTGACAGGCATCGCTGGCTTTCCAGTTGCTCCCTGTTGCCCTTAAATTCAGGTAACTCATGGTATCACATGGTACTTTGGGAAAAGGTGGCTTCTGTGTCAGACACTCAACTACCTTATTATTGTTGCTGTGGCAAAAGGAAAAAAATAAGTGTTGCATGTGAGGTTTGTGATGCAAAACCACTTAACTTGCATTATGTGGTGTGGATAATTATGGTATGAATAAGTGTTTCAGCTTCTTGTACAACCTGAACATATTCTAGCATAAACCTTTTTTTAGGGTCCTTTGCTATTGTAAGGGAAGTGGTTCAGGATCTACCCCAGTATGGTGACTGTGAGCTCTGACCTGTTTTTTCTGGATGTAGGTGGGCAATTAGACAACGGCATCCGGGCTGGCTTGCTGATTCAGTTGTGGACTTGTATTTACCTAGGGGCAAACTGGCTGCCAAGGGTACCAGGGTCATAGTGTATTAATTGTTCTGGGAAAGATTTGATGCTACAGGTCTTGAAGTTAACTATGTTAATGCCAACGTGGCTTTGTGTGTGGGTGAGGGGCTCTCCTTTCATAGGTGGGATGATGCAAACTGGGAGCAAGTTCATCACAGTCCTTGTTTGCTTCTGAGTAACAAGGTAATACAAGGTAATAAATGTTTCATTATTCCCACCCCCCAAAAAAAGAAGATTCGGCCATTTTGCATGGCAAGCGCTCTATGGTGGTGCTGGGTCTGATATGTCTTCAGCTACTGCCATGTGGGAGGCAGCTTCTTGCTCTCAGATGGATTTATTTGTAGAATAGTGTGAGTTGGAAGGGACCTTGAAAGGTCTAGTCAAATGCCCCTTCAGTAAGCAGGGATATCTACAACTGGAACAGGTTGACTTGAGAGGTCTTGCTTTGTGGGAGCATGCCCAAGTTACATAAATAGTATTTCTGCTTCTTTACCAAGACATTAATTTGTGCTTGGGTTAGAACTTGGTACTTTTATTTCTAAACAACATGAGGAAATGTTGCTGTCTAACAATAAATACTCATCCTTTTTTGTGTGTGTGGGTTTTTGTTTGTTTGGTTTTTTTTCCTTAATATATATCGGTGATTTCACTGCTTGAATAATCAGGGCTGAGGATGATGAAGATGATGACATGCAGTTACTCTGACCTCTTTCTTCAAACTCCATTTAACAGTTTGCTCTGAGCCATCGAATGGTGTAGTTGTTACATACCCCTTCTGCAATAAAGCTGGTCCTTCAATTTTTTGAGGCTGGAGGAGGATTAGAAAGGAAAGAAAGATGTTTTCCCTAGAACTTCTTTCACACTTTTCAGGACTTATCAGGTGCTGTTAACTGATTTTCCTCATCTTCACATAGGTTTAGCTGTCTTAGCTAAATTGCAAAGGAGCCAGATGGGGGTTGGTCTCCTCTTCCATGAACAAGTGATAGGACAAGAGGAAACAGCCTTAAATAGTATCAGGTGAGGTATAGGTTGGACATGAGGAAAAACTTCTTCTCCAAAGGGTTGTCAACTGTGTTCTTTAAACTGCAAATTTGCTGGTCGTCTTTGAAGTAGGGAGCTTGCACCAATCCTGGGAGGGAGAATACCTCCCCAAGTTTATGGGTTGGAAGTAAATGGAGTTGTGGGTATGTCCGTTTGAAAAATCTGGTTTTTGTTTGTGTGTGCAAGTGTTTTCTTTACACCTTTAGAAGACTGTGCTGATCTTAACAGCTGACTGGACAGGAAAGCCCAGGCCTGGTCTTTTTGTTAAAATCAGTTTGTTTGGGTGGCTTTCTTTAAGTGAGCAGTTTGTGGCCAGTGAGCACTTGATGCTCTGATTCATTAATTGGAGAAAACGGAGGAAAAGAGTGTTAGGTAAAAAAAGAAAACACGTCATATGTGACGGGGTGAATCGGGAGGAGTCATTCCGCTCCCCCCCGCCCCGCTTCCCCGGGCTGGGCGGCTGCGATGTTCCATCGCCCCGCTTGGTGGCGCTGTCACCCAGCCCCCCCCCACGCTGCCTGGCAGGGCTGTGCGCAAGATCGGCGTGGCGGGAGGGAAGCAGCAGGCCCGGCTCGGCGGGAAGCGCTGATTTGGGTCCGGACGGCAGGCCCGGCTTTGCTGCTTGTGCGGGGGAAGCCTGTTCTGAGCCTGTCTTGCAGCAGCCGGTCACGGCGTGACCGGACTGAGGGGATGTTACATGATTAAAAAGGTGTTTTTTTTTCCTTTTTACCAAGTATTTGTAAGAAGTTGGGGAACAGTCTAGAGCACAAGTCTTGTGAGGAATGGCTAAAGGACATGGGGTTGTTGAGCCTGGAGACCAGGAGGTTCAGGGGAGACCTTGCTCTTGACAACTCCCTGAAGGGAAGTTGGAGCCAGGTGGCGATCGGTCTCTTCTCCCATGAACAAGCGGTAGGACAAGAGGAAACAGCCTCAAGTTGAACCAAGTGAGGTTTAGCTTGGACATAAGGAAAATTTTCTTCCCCAAAAGGGTTGTCAAGGCCTGGCCCAGGCTGCCCAGGGCAGTGGTGAAGTCCCCATCCCTGGAGGGTTCTAAAAAAACATAGATGTGGTGCCTAGGGACAGGGTTTAGTGGTGACCTGGCAGTGCTGGGTTAATGGTTGGACTTCATCTTAAAGGTAGAGACCAGTGATTCTATACTTCAGAACCACGATGGTGGGGGAAATTCTAAACTGCTTCCTTGCAATAGCAAAGGCTGATTAAAAAAAAGGTTATGCTAGAAAATGTTTACATTCTGCAGGAAACAAGGTCTATTAGAAAGATGGGGATAATCTTTTATAGCAGGGCCTGTTGCAACAGGACAAGGTGTGATGGTTTTAAACTAAAAGAGGGGAGATTCAGGCTAGAAAGAAGGAAGAAATTTTTTACACTGAAGGTGGTGAAACCCTGGACCAGGTTGCCCAGAGAGGTGGTAGAAACCCGATCCCTAGAAACATTCCAGGTGAGGGTGGCTGGGGGTTTGAGCAGCCTGTTCTAATTGCAAATGTCCCTGCTTAGTGCATGGGGGTTGGAATAGATGACCTTTAAAGGTCCCTTCCAATCCAAAAGATTTTCCGATTTTTATAACCGTTGCCAGCAGTAGGCATGGTGACATTCACCTTTCAGAGAAGGCTGGATAGCTTTCCCTTAAAAAAAACATCACTAACCCAAATCCTTCTGCAGTACCCTCAGCAGAAGTGAGTTATTGCAGTTGGTGTGAAGACTTATCACTGCTCTGCTGCTGAAGTATGTGAGTCCTGCTTGAGATAAATGGATGAAGTATTACAAGGGAGCTGTGAAATTGCTCCCATTGTCTTTTTTTTTTCTTTTTTTTTTTTTCCTGTCTCCAGGGCTTCATATTCCAGTCTGTCTCTAAACAGCTGTGTCTGCAGTTTGCCAGTTCCCAAGCAGTTCTCCCATTCAGATGGATGTAGTAATGCCGTCGCTTAGTGAAGTGCTGCTGTAACAAGTTAGGCACCCTGCTGTCTTCATCTGGCTGAAAAAAGCCAGCCTTTGGATTATGTGACACAGATCTGTCTCTGGGAAATGTAGAATCATCAATTTATTGGGTTGTATGCTGGTTTTCCAATGCTATTGATTTTATTTTTTTTTTCCACCCCTCTGTGGCCACCAGGATTGGGTGTAATGCATTAGTTACAGCACGAATATCATCAGTTGAGATGATTATGCCTGACCTGGTCTTGATATGTCTTAAATGAATCTTCCTACCTATTAATTATAATGCAAAAGAGAGCATGGGTCTTCCTAGCAAATAGCAGTGGTGTACGATTCTTCAGAGCAAGTTTATTTTTATTTTATTTGCTGGAGAAAATACTTCTCTTAAGTCATCTGAGTCAACTTTACCAGCTGCTGCTAGTGGAGGACAACCAATACCTGGTTTCTGATTGCATTTCTCTGGTGAGGGCTGGAATTCCTATGGCCTCTGGTAGAGGGCTTTTGAGGTCGTGAGGTGACAGTATCTGCAAAGATCTGTCACCTTAATATGTAATACTGATGACATTACCCAGTGTTACAGCATGGCACCAGGCAGGGCCTGACTCATGTAGAGATTGTAATTTTTACAGGGTTTGTAAAGGCTGGATCAGTTCTCTGGTCTGGTTGCCAGTGTGGATACATGAGTAGATCATCTGGTGTGATGGAGGGAGCAACACTGTGTGGAATGACAGCAACGCTCACCAGTAGCAATAGCTTATGAGATAAGCGGATGGTTGCTGTCTGAGACTCTGTCTTGCAAAACAAAGTTTTGTTCCAAAGTCCCAACATGGAATGCACGTTTTTAAGGAACTAAACTGGTCTGGACAGCATCTTGGGTTTGAATTTCAAGGGAAACATGAGTAAAATGTAGGCAGAACCCTAAAACTGTTGGCTCTCTTCTGGTGTATGTGCATCGTGTAAAGTCAGTAAGCTAAACGACCTGGTCCCAAGGTTGTCCGAGATATGGTGGACATACATAATTTTGCATGTATGTGAAATATATAATATCATATATATCTTTAGTTTGTTTCTACCATGGATTGTGTATCTAAAGTGGGTCTTTTTTCTGTCCTCTTACAGGTGACCGTAAGCACTCAAGAGACTTCTGATGGGAAATAAATCCCAGGCATAGATTACAATGATAACTATACAGTTAAGTTTGTTTTTCTTGTTTGGGTGTTGCTTTGTTCCTGTGAGACTGGGCGTGAAGATGGACAGTGGTGAAAAATGATGAAGCTCAAGGAGTAGGTTTTGAGGAGGAACCACTTGTTGGGAAGGTCTCTTCCTCTTTGCTGCGTGTTTTAAATATTTTGAGATATCTGTTAAAGAAGCAGGTACAATTTTAGTATTTATTGAAGGGAAATAATAGATTACTTTTTTTTGTCAATCAAGCTGAAGAACTTTTGCAAGAAATTGTTATTAGGCAATAGAGTTTTGGGTTGTTTTTCAAGTAAGAAATAATCACTGGCTATCTTTTGTTTCCATTTCATTGTATATACCCACGGTGACCTCTTTCTGGTGAGCGCAGTGCTTCGTATTGCTTTTGTAGCCTCTCTGTTAATTCAGACAAAGCTCCTGGTCTCTTCTGTGTCTTCAGAGCTGATGCTGAAAAGCTCTGTTTGGTAGTTAGCTTTTGTGATGTATGAAAGCACTGAATAGTTGCTTGGAAAAATCTTTGCTTCTCCCTTGCCACTTCAGTCCTTTCCTGGCGGTTCTGTGTCAGTTCGAAAATGGGGCTTGCCAATGGTTTTTAAATTATGTCAGGGCTATTGCAAAGAATTTGGCAACATGTGTCACAGTTTAGGGTCAGGGTGGCCCCTTAGACCTATAACAGACACTCTCTGTTAACCCCCCTCCCTCCCCAAAGGGGAAGAGAAAGGGAATAAGGGAGAGAGACTTAGCAATTAGAAAAGGAAACGAGAGCAGCTTTAATGAAAATAATAATAAAACTAGAATAGTTACAAATATATACAAAACCAGTATTGAACCCAACCCCCTGATGGCAATTCCATCACCATCACCACTGTGCTGTGGAGCAGGCACCAGGGGGTCCCAGACCGGGCCCTGCAGCAGACAGGAGCTGTGTTCAGGAGCTGGATTCTGGCACCGGATTCGGGAACACACAGATTGGGATCGAGGGCAGAATGGACAGAGTCCTCCTTGGATGCTCCAAGCAAGGAACCGAAAGAGGACATGAGCTAAGCAAAACCAGCAAAGCAGTCCAAGAGGGGAGAAGAGCCTGGGAGCCCCCAGAAAGAGGGCGGGCAAGCAAGCAAGCAAGCTAGTTAAGCAAACAATACTAGCAAGCTAACAAAAAGAACCCCCCTAGACCCTCCAGATCCCTCTGCTTTATACCCAATACGACGTGTATGGGCTGGAATACCTTGTTGGTCAGTTTGGGGTCACTTGCCCTGTCCTCTCCTCCCTGCAGGTGCAGCCTTTCACTTTCCTGCACCCCCAATGTTGTACACAAGATCCAGCAGTGGCCTTGGTCTGCACACCAGTCCTTAGTAGTAACTCTAACCATGGGGTGTTATCACTGCCAGCAGCAGACACTGTCTGTGAGAACAGGCTGCTAACTTCAGAAAGTCTCGTTAGATAGAAGTACTGAACTGAAAAGTAAAAATCACTGAACAGAATTAGTTCTGTTCTCACTTAAACCAGCACAACACCACTAACTGAGAGGGAGGTTGTAAAAGCACTTCCCATAAGATATCAGGCTAAACTCTGTTTCTTGGGGAGGGTCTTTCACTTCACGCCATATAATTATCCATCGCTGAGGGTCTGCAGTGTCCCAACAGTAAAAAGAATAATAAGATAAATACAAGCAAGTTTTTAAATCAGATCTTTAGGAGCACAAGTAGCATCACTGAAACAGGTTTCAGAGAGTTTTGTTCACTCCATGAAAGTACTCTGAGATTTTACTTTGTCCTTAAGCTGAAAGCCTGTTGCCTTGGTATTCATACCACATATGATAATACTTAATATTCTCTGGTCTTTGTGATGCTAAAAGACAAAGAAATTAGGTCAAGGAATGTTAAGGGTGAATTATCTTGATTTTCTAAGTTTAACAGAAAACTCTGAAGCTTATTGCACTTCCTTTCTATCTGTGCAGAATTTTCCATTTTTAAGAGGAAAAATTGTACTTGCTAACAGAGATAATGATCCTCTTGAAAAGCAATTGGATTTGGATTTTAATGGCTGCACTAATGTTTTTGCCCATTGTAATTTAATAGCTATAGTGACCTTCCTTGTAGGGGTAACAGACTGACTCACTCTGTGTAGTCACATAGACACATATGCACTTGCTTACTTCCAATTACATGTAGATCTGAGGAGCTACTGTTCAGTTCTGCAGAAAAATGTTGTGATTTTTTAAGTGTAGAAGAGGAGTTGTTGGTCCTAGACAACACAAGACATTTTCTGCCTTAAACTGCTGTAAATGAACTGTCAGTTGCTGGGTTTCAGTGAACATACAGAGCTGACCTCTCTGCAGTAGAGAACAGGGGAGCCCAGCAGCCAGATCCATGATGTTGGTGTGAGAATGCTGCACTTTATTCTTTTAAAAGCAAATCAACAGAATGAAAGATGGCTCCTGAGGTAACAGTGGAGGCAGTCTGAAGGAGGAAAGTGGCGAGATGCCAAACAGGTGGGATGGGTCCTTGTGACTGCAGAGGTGGATGAGCAAAGTAAGCTAGTATTGACCTGCTGGTGGCCTGAGGGTGTGTAGATACACCATGGTAGCTGGTTCTAAGACTTACCTGTGAGTAATAACCTGTGAGTGCAAGACCTGAGAGGCTTAGGGGTATCTGTGCACAGGGAGAAGAAAATATGATACAGGGGGTGCAGCAGTTGTTAAATGAACTGACAGGCATAGCAGGTCTCTTAAGCACTAATTTTGGTGAGAGTAGAGTCAGGGAAGTGACGCAGATGATGAAATAAAGTCTTATCTCAGTTAAGGAGCAGAGCATACCTATATGCAAAATAATGTATAATTATAGAAACATTTTAGGTTTTTTTAAAGATACACTTGTAGCGTCAAGGCCAGCAGGGTATTAACACAAACATATAATTAACATTGCAATAAAGTTGTACAAATTACTGGTGTAGGATCTCGGCGGGATTGCAAATGTGCTTTGGGAACAGATATCATAAAATTGGCCATTCAAAGAGGTGCACGATTCAGGAAAGATTAATATCAAGCTAAAAGTATTGATAATTCTGTATTCACAGTGTGACAAGCAAAAAGGTGTAACAGTGGTCAAATAGACCCACTTTGGATTAGATATTTATGGGAAGGATCGTAAAAAAATAATTTAAAAATCTAGTGGTGTGAGTCTTGTTTGCAGATACCCAGGCTTAGATTTAGGAATGGGTGGATCTCTATAATTAAATTTCATCTGGAAAATATAGGTAGAAAAAACAGAAGCTAGGATTAGGAGGATCCAGCTAGTCTTCTGTCAAATTTCTTCACCAGTCATTGGTCTAACAGGAGTCATCAGTCCTGCACACTTATTCATGGTCAGCAGCAAGGATGTTACCAAATAATTGTTTATGAAAACCAAACCAAGCTGCTTGGGTTGACTGAAGGCCAGTAGAGTTCCTTTAAATCCAAAGGCAGTTAAAGAAAAATAAGATGCATTATTCTGGGAAAGCAAACTCTGAGAGTAGTAATGGGTAGAGCAAGCAGGGACTGATGACCTCCAGGACTTGGCTTTAGAGGGGTTGTGGAGCTGCTGACATAAGTACAGAATCTCTCTTGACTGAATAAAGAGGAAAGCTCTATAGGGAAGTGCTGGACATGAAACATCAGGTCTGGCAGAGCAGATTTTATGGTCCTTTGAGGGAATTAGTTAGTTTAGATGCATAAAATAGGGATGAATACAAAAGCTAGATGAAAAAGAGATAGGAGGAAGCTTTGATGACAGGGGGATTAAGGGGTTGGAGACAGGTTTTTAAACATAGCCTTGAGGGGAAAAAAGTCATATTGAATAGTACCATTAATGATTCTTGCATAAAAACTAGTGGGGTTTTTAGGGATGGCTGGGCAGTCAGATGATAACGGGCTAACATCTCTTTCCCTTGGGCTCTTCCAGTGGTAGGTTGTGTTGTGGTTCCAGTCCTTCCAGGTGATATGAAGTGGATGGTGATGTGTTTCAGTGGAGACTGGGCTAAGTAAAATGGGATGAAATGCAACAATGCAAAGAGCTAGGTGAAGAAATTAGTGATTAATAACAAGAATTACTCATACAGACAAGGAGCATAGCACTTGGAAACAGTGAAGGAAGTATTTTGGGCATGTGGGATGGTCAGGGGTTCAAAAGGAGTCATAGGTGTGAAGTAACCAGGCAAAAAGTATCTACAATCTTGGTGTCTTAAGGTAGCTCTGATGAGATATTGGCAGAAGGGAATTATTAACTCCACTGTTCAAGGTGTTAATGTGCAATGCTGTGTACAGTCCTGCCTTTTCCCTATAGATAATCTCCAAAGTGGAGTGGCATGGAGAGTAGGGACACTTGGATGATCAGGAGGATTTAAATCATCAAAGAAGATGAAAACTGAGAAATGACGAATGTTGCCCGTGCACACATCAAAGGGATAAACTCTGTCAGGAAGAACAACTCTTTAGTGTAAGGGACAAAACTGATCTAAAGAGGAATGGATATAAGCTCCAAGAAGTAAATTTGAGCCAGGAGATGATTCCTAACCATGGAAGAGGTATCTTCTCAAGAGGAGTGATGGGAATGAAGACCTCAGGTAGATGTAAGATGGTGTTTGAGGAATCCCATGACAAGGCAGAGGTCCCTTTCAGTTCTCTGATCCATCACCTTGTTACCAGCACGTGCTTGCAGGGTTTCCAGTTTGTGAGGAAGCATCCAAAGTGGCATGGCAATGCCTTATCCCACTGAAGTCTGAGGGCACATGCAAGAAGTGAAGTGTAATTATAAGGCTTGGAATCTGTTCTCAGCTCCTAAAGTAATGCTTGTCTCTATGAAAAGTCAAATTAGATTCCTGAAGACACTTGATCTGGAATTTATTTTTATGCATCTTCCAAAGGACTAATAATAGTTGCTCTGGGGACTTGAGGGAGCTCTCATTCATTACACTATTGTCACTGTCAAAAGAAGAAAATCCACTGGGTGGGCCTAGACTGTCAGAAGTTCAAGGAAAAAAAACTGTATTAGATGCCAGCAGTTTAAATTGGGTCATGTCCGGACAGAATTTTTATTTCTTGTGGCAAAGCCTATTATTAAGGATACTGTGAATGACTTCTATTATACTTCAAAATACTTCTTTTGGTCCCTGGATGAATGCAGCTCTGAGTGTCCTGGAAATTCTGCCTACCAAAATGGTGGTAGACAAGTCAATTCCAATGTGCCTGGTTATAAATATCAGCATGGAAATACTCTTTAACCTCCTATAACTTAAAAAACCCCACCACTGAGAATGGCTTCAGCCAACATTTCATACAAAACTTGAAGCATGCTCCCTAAACTGTTCAAGGTTAGAGCTTTTAGCAGAGGGTAAACCTTTTGAAACGAGTTCTTGGGCTCTGCAAACAGGAGTGTCCTGTGACCTGCTCACCCCACTGGACTGCTCAGGAGCTACAGACAGAGCTTTGACACTCCTGCCACTGTATGCCTGGTTATACAGGAGCTTTTTTCCCAGAGCACTGGCATGTGGCTTTGGAGGGTACTGAGGTGATGGAGTCCTGGGGCTCAGATACAAATAAGACAAGACATAGATAAGGAAAGACAAAGAAATGTAAGAGACAGGAGGGATGTAAAAATGCCATAATGAACTCGTGCATCTTGAGAAAACCTCTAATCTAATGAGAATGGATTTTGTTGGAGAGATTGTACCGGTACAATTAATTATTCATGGCAGTGACATCGTTAGGCTTTCATTTTATTTAAAGGCCTCTACGTGACTTGGAAAATTGGGTTAATTTGAAGAGAAGTTTCAGGAGAGAGAGGGGGTGGGAAAGCTTTTCCTTTTATTGGCATTGTCTATTATTTTCTAGATAGCTATTAGAAATATAGACACAAACTCAAGCTCTAACATTTCCTGCATTAAACATGGACACAAATTTGAATCGCATAAATATGAGATTGGGACAAAATGGGAATCTAGATGGCTTTTTTCAGGACAAATTAGATACCATTTAAGTGATCTACTGTCACTTGTTGGTGAATTGCTGTGTTTCAGCGCTATATATTAACACCAGGCTGTGATCAGTGGCTCCTCGTCCACTTTGGCTTATAATGAGGTATAACCGAAACAAAGTCTTCTTAAGTCTCTTCCTTGCTGCAGTAAAAAGCAAAGATAGAAATGGTCCTAAAACTCAGTAACTGCCAGACCTCTTCATCACATGAAGTAACTAAAGCTGTTTTCATTTGACACCACCACCAAGTGACAGACAGAAGTGCTCTCCTGGATGGCTTCCCTCTTCCCTGGAGAAGACAGCCTGTACACAGCCCATGTGGACACAGCTGTGTGTCCATAGACAGCCCTATCATACAGCCTGAGACCACATACCCTGCAAGGTGCAGCTTGTAGCATCATGAAATCATTTAGGTTAGAAGAGACCTTTAAGATCATCAAGTCCAACCATTAACCCATCACTGCCAAGTCCACCACTAAACTGTGTCCCTCAGCACCATATCCACATGGCTTTTAAACCCCTCCAGGGATGGGAACTCCACCACTGCCCTGGGCAGCCTGGGCCAGGCCTCAACAACCCTTTGGGGAAGAAATTTTTCCTTATGTCCAACCTAAGCCTCGCTTGGTTCAACTTGAGGCAGTTTCCTCTTGTCCTATTGCTTGTTCCTTGGGAGAAGACACACCCCATCTGGCTCCAACCTCCTTTCAGGGAGCTGTAGAGGATGAGAAGGTCTCCCCTGAGCCTCCTTTTCTCCAGGCTGAACAACCCCAGGTCCCTCAGCTGCTCCTCACAAGACTTGTGCTCTAGACCCTTCCCCAGCTTTGTTGCCCTTGTCTGGATATGTTCCAGCACCTCAATGTCCTTCTTGGAGTGAGGGGCCCAAAACTGAACCCTGTATTCAAGATGTGGTCTCACCAGTGCTGAGTGCAGGGGGACAATTCCTGGGAACAAGGAAGGGATTACCCTTCTCTGCCCCTCTGCTAAATCTAGACCTGATTCACAGAGAGCACAGATTCACAGAGCAGCCTCAGAGCTGCTAGCACTTGTATACTGGTGAGTAGATTTTCTGTTGATTTTGTTGGTGTTCCCCCCCACCATGTGGATGCTTAGCCTGGGAACTATGCAGGCATCTGAGTGTTTAAAAAGTCTGGCTTTCTTTTTCTTTTTGCAATGTTTATTTGTTTCTTCCTTTCTAATTCTCCCTGTTAACTCATGGACATCATTCAGGGAAAGATTTAAATTGAAACAGACAGACTCCATTTGTGCTGTGTCCCTCGAACAGTGGAGATTTGTTTAAAAGCACTGCTGGGAGCACTCTTGGTATGACTGGAATGCTCAGGGCTTTATTTTTCATTTCACATCACGTGCAAAGTAACCCAGCTATAGCTTGAGATGTTCACATGGCCGTGGTGATACTGTCTCTGCCTGGGCTGGCTGAAGGTTGTGTAAATTATTTACAGCAGCTTTACTGGGGACGCTCACAAACAATGGACTGGCCACTGGAAGGAATGTGGCAGATGAAGCTCATATGGACTGAGGCTCAGGGCCTTGGGAAATCACATTGGGCAATGTCTCTTAAAAATGAAAAAGTATGTCTCCAAAGTACTGATCTAAATCCAGTTTCAGGCTCAGCCTGAAACCCAGAAACAATCACTGTCTTGCTCTGATGTCTGGGAGGGTTTGTTTCACAACGTTTATATCTAGCTGACACTGGGAGTGGAAAATCTCATTGAAATGTGCTAATTAAGAAGAAGTTTCAGTAAGATGGTTACCATTTGTCCTATAATCCTCAAGTGGTGTCCTGCAGGAAAATCCACAAAAACTCCAAGCTCCAGCTCACTTGAAGACTAAGCCAGGCCACAGCAAGGTTTTGGCTGGCGTGTGTGGTGTCACCTGGGTCAGCCCTGAATCAGAAGAAACAGGGGCAGCTTTTGCTAGTTTCCTAAAGCTGTGCCTTGCCAGCAGCATCTTCCAGGTGCTGTCTTGGGGCGTCTTGGTGGAGCTGCAGCCCAGACAGGCTGGGAAGTCACAGACCTGCAGCCTTCCCGAGCTCTCCTGCACCTTGCTCTTGGTGGTTACTGCACCTATGAAGCTGGGTGTGCAAGTGCTTCCTAAGAGGGCTAGAGGCATCACAGGTCAATCTTTCTTCATTGCCACTGCAACGTAAAGATAGGGAGAGCCTAAACACCTTGCAGATGGAGGTTTTATGGAATAACGTGGCCTCCTAAAGCCTATGTAGGCAAACACATTATACTGTCAGTGAATTGATTTCAGTTAAGAGCTTAAGATATCTCAGCTTTAGGACTTCAGGTAGTGTTTTCTTGGACACTGTTATCCCGTGATTTACGGTTTCTATCACATAAGGGTGGAAATATCTGCTCCTTCTGGTAGTGTACTTAAAGCTGCTTGTTTTCATCCAGCTGAAGCCGGAGAGGATTGAAAATATCTTCCTACAGAGTCTCATCCTAATCAGTCTGAATAGATGATGGTTTTGGGCTGTGAAGCCTCTCCCTCGATTCCCTGGAGGTCTGCTCTTGCTGCTCACCAAGGGGAAAGCTTCTGGACTTTAAACACCGGGGCTCACAGCCTCCCCAAACTTCCAGTAGACAAAATGTGGCTGCAGCTTGAGTGTTTATTTAGACTTCAAGAAGAAAGAACCATAGAAGGAAAAAAAAAATAAATCTCTGCAAATAATAAGACCTTTTCTTGGATGACTTTTTGATGATATTATTTTGGTGGCTAGACACTTGACTTTACAGTATGTAAATATTCATTTGTTTTCCCATGTGAGGAGAAAATTCAAGTCAAATAAATTCAGCTCAGTTTGGTACTATAATTTCTCTCCTTTCAAAAGGTTCCCTATATTATTTTTCCAACTAAGTAATATGTGTTTGATTAACCATTTTTTTTCCCCTGAGTGACCTTGGATAAACACAATAGTGACCTTGGATAAACACAATAATTTTAAAAATAGAGGTGAGAAGTAACTTCTCAGGGCAGTGATTGTAGCACAGGGCAGCTCTTTTATCATTCATTGTGCCATGGCAAATATTAAGCGGAATCCAGTACATGAACATTGACTGGTTGATGCTTAACTCATGAAAATGTTTTTTGATACTGGTTTGCATAAATATGAATTACTCTTCCTGAGACAGTAGTGGCACTGTTCAAACTGTTGAAGTGCATCAATGCTGTTCTAATCATCCATTATTAAATCTCAGTCATCCAGATCCTTGCTAAGCTACACTTCTGACCATGTCCTTTAGCTCCAGCCCAATTTGTATTCAAGTGAATTTCAAAACCCCTCTTCACTTTATTAGAGCAGTGCATTAGCACTTGGGCAACAGCCCTGTTGAATCAGGGCGTACAAGTACACGTTGCTTTACAAACACAAATCCAAATGCTACCACCAGGAATGCAAAAGTTTGTGTTTCTGGGCTCAGTTGACCCATTAGTCTACTTCAGAGAAACTTGCACTTTGATCCTGTTGACTTCAGTGAGAACAAATACCTTCTTTGGTATAGATTTAGCTGGTTTCCTCATTTAGGATGGATTTTGATATATCCTTACCTTTGAATATTTAAAAACTGAACCCCTTCACTGGGGAAGCAGAGGCATTTTGGGATCTTTCCTCTCTATTGGTAAGGAGAAAGTAGTTCCTTCCACAGAGCAGTAATAAAGAACATCATGTAGTTCGAGGGTAGGAACTAGTGCTTGCTTTGCTTCCTTTAAAGGTGCCAGACTAAGATTTTTGATCTTTCTTTTCCCTAGCAAGTCAGGGAAAAGCCCTTGGAAGGATACCACCATGTGTTTTTTCTCAGAAGAAACATACTAGTCAGAAAAACTAATGGCATCTCCTAAGCTCTGTTATCTCAGGATGAGATGACTTGAAACAGCATCAACTGGGAGAAAGCTGGTTCCAAGCTACAGCTGATATGAATTAGTACAGTTCTGTCAGGAGCCTATAGAAGGGCTAGGAGCCTTGTGCAACTGGGAGGAGGGAGTTTGATGTTGTTAGGGCTCATTGGTGCAATTTTGTCTGAGTTAATGTGAGTGGCTAGGGAGACCTTGAGGACTGTGTTGATAACTCCAAATGTTGAGAGTGTTAAAGCTCCCTGAGTCAGACATAAAATGCTGTAGGCTGCAGGAGGGCTGTGTAGGAAAGGAGAACTATGTATGTTCCTTTGATTTGGGCAGGCTGTTGTGACTATAAGTCAAGTTATCTGGGGGTAAAATGTAAGCAGATAACTGCTTTGTCTTCCTGGAGACTTATAAAAGAGAGGGGAGTAAAAGTTTCAGTGAAGAGGGTAAAAATAATGTGCAACTAATCAACTTTGGGGCTGAAGTTTGAAGTTTGAAGGAAGTAAAAAGGTGTAAAAGAAAAGAAATGTCAGTAATCCGAAGCCTGAAGTCCCTTGCTAAGACTTCTTGAAGGCACCTGGATGTCTAGCTCCCATCCCATTGCCTTGTGTAGCTAGAAAATACTTCAGGCATTCAAACTTTGTGCAGTGCCAACATAGGAAGGGATGGCTGACAGAGCTGTGCTGGAGCTGATTCAGTTTGGCTCAGTAGAGATGGCCACGAAAAAATGCCTTTGGCAAGCTCTGTTTTGGCTGCCTCCTCTCCTGGGAGTTGTGTTGCCTGTGCTGGGCTGGTTGTGTGGTTTCCTCCCTCCTTCGCCTTGGCTTTTGCAGGCTTGGACCTTCCCCTGGAGCTGAATAGTGTTAGATTGACATCACACCCTGGCAGTGATAAGCATATGTCTGCCCTTTTTTGCACTGGAGGTTGTTTAAATACATCAGTGAAATGCTGTGGACTGAGGAACCGGAATAATAAACTTCCGAAAACTGTAGGCTCCCAATTGCGTGTCCCAGTACCCTGGGAGGAGAAATCTTGATTAGTTGTGTGGGGGGAAGTAGTTAGATGTAATGGAAGTACAAGATTCTTTATTTTTTCTCAAGAAAAACAAATGGCTGGATTGCTGCACATCTTCTACTCTGAATGTTTAGCACTCAGAAATAATCCCCCTTAGAGCCAACTCTCAGCTGAATCTCAAAGCTGACTTCAAAGCTCTATAGGAATTCAAGTTGAGACCCACCTATATGGTTCTTACACTGTAACAGCTGCTGTCTGAATATGCTATAGCTGTACTTGAACTGTAAGCTGCCTACCCAGGTACCAGCAGAATTTAGGTCAGAGCTCAGCAAAGACTAAATTCTGAAATCCTGTTACTCAGCTGAATTTTGTATCAGGGTAGTTCCAAATGGATTGTGACTGCAGCGTAGGCATTAACACATTTCTTGAGTATCCCATTAGGCACCTATTGCTCTTCAAGTTCTGGGTTTGCATCATCCAGCTGTTTTGTGTGTTATAACCATGGTGCTTTGAAGTCCCCAGAAAGCTTTACAAGGTTGTTCTAAGTCTTCACATCATGTGTTTTGCTTCTAAAGTGTAAAGACTGTGTAAAGAGGAATTGGGTGTTGTGGGGTTATTTGTTTGTTTTTTAATTTCTATTAATTTTTGTCCATTAATTGGTGCATATACAAAAATACTCTATATGCTGCTCTGACTTTGTGTGAGTGATTCTACTGTGAGTGAGAGGTTCTGTCTGTCCATGGCTGCATGACCCTTTGTATCAAAAATAGTGTGGCCAGCAGGACGAGGGAAGTAAACATGTGTAGATGTGGTGCTGAGAGACATGGTTTAGTGGTGGACTTGATAGTGCTGGGTTGAGGGTTGGACCTGATGATCTTAAAGGTCTCTTCCAACCTGAACAATTTATGATTCCATGAATATGTCTCTGTATAGCAACGCCATGGAGATATCACATCTTCCATGTGGGCAATCTTACCTGGGCACTGAAGAATGAGGTCCTAGCTTTGTTTTTGAAACAATAGCATTGTATCAGACCTCTTTGAATATGGTTCATATCTGGCCAAAATCTGGCAACTCTTTTGTAAGTTCAGTGTGAGTTTGTGTGTGTGTGTGTATTTCTGCACCACTGTTTGTTGTTCCTCAAGCAGAACTGCTGCCCAGAAGGATTTGAGTTACATACCAAGACCACGGTAAATAAATGCATATACACTTCATTGGATCTGAATTGCTCTGTTAAAAAAATATGGGCTGCCTCCTTTTGAAACGCCTCCAAATTGTTCCTCTTTTTTTAACTTTGTTAACAAAACCAATTCCAGTATCCTGAGAGAGGTTGTATGTCTTTCCCCTTGTTGAATGCATGCTTTTGACTAAATTCCTTTACATCGTTTATACTCTTGACCAGCTAAATGTTTAGTCCTTAAAAATGCTTTCCTTTCAACACTGTTTCCTTTATACCAAGGCGTGGGTGGGATTCCCAGCCTCGGGCTGATCTGCAGCTCTAGACTGAAACTAAATACAATGCCCTGGGACCAAGTCTCATCATCTGCAGAAGTTGGGCAAGAGGAAATGTTTCTTGTGTTAGCTCAGCTTGTGGCCACACTGGGAGAATTTGTTTTCACACCAAACAGTTGGCTGACTTCTCTGCTGGGGGGAAAGGAGAATCAAGGACTGATCTCAGAGAGAAAAGGTTTTACCTTGGCAACAGTCCTTCCTACAATCTTGTTTTTCAATGGTTGTGTGTCTACAGTACTTGCATTCCTGAAACACAAGCATAAACATTGGGCTGTGCACAATTTTGGGCTTTGGGAGATTTGCTTATATTTGCTTTTTGTTGTCTTTACACCATCGGACAAGTGGAGTGGGGCTTATGCTGCATGACTCCTGCTGAGCTCTAATTCGCAGAATTTTAGTTTTGATGGTTCTGGTGACAGGGATTTGGGTAACGTATGAAGCCTGGGGCTGTTTGCAGTGTTGCCCAGCATGTACTTTTGTTTTAGGTTGACTTCCAAGTTCAAAGAAGAACATATTTAAAATGCTGGTTTGAAAACACCATGAACCCTCTGGGTTATGATTTTTATTATTATTATTATTATTAACCTGTTTCCCTTGTGCAGTTCAGTGGCATCTTGCCATGAATAGGCTCTGTTTAGTTTAGGTTTTGACCTCCCATTGTGCAGGGAACTGAGAGCCCTCTTGGGGTCCTGGAGCTCAGCCTGGCACAAGTCTAAATACGGAGCCTGTCTCTGTGTGAGGTAACGAAACTGTCACTCTGGGCTTGTAAATCACCACCCATCAGGAGCAGGAGGTGAACGCTTTTCTTGTTGTTGTGGCAAATACTGTGAGTGAAGTTTTCACATCTCCCTCTTGAGTGATGAGAAAGGATATTAGAGATATTTGCTTTACTCCTGTGTGTATGTGGATTACACATGCCTGCATATTTGCTAAGCATGTTCTTTAGCCTTTATTTCCTAAGCAATATTGCATCTATCCCAGCTAGAAAGCAACAATTTGTGCCTCTTTACACCCTTCATTTGGGGCAGCAACAATTCCTGGTTACTTGTGTTTCAGGAAAAGCCTTTGGGGGTGGCAATGTATCTTCTTCAGATGAACAGGACACTTGTTAATACCTGGTTCTGTGTGAATAAAAGCAATAGGATTATTGGAAAATACTTTAATTACAATGCATAATTCCTTCCTGAAAATCCTGGTGTTGGTAAAAACAGTATTATTGCATCTAGTCCATTGTGTTAGAAGGCAAAGCTGTATAGTGAGTAGAGATTGTTGATGTTTTCAGCCTGTCAGAGTTATCCTTGCCTTGTTAGAATGGAAATCACAAAGGAGTTGCTGGGTCTAATCTTGGCAAGTAACTTCCAGTTGCTACTTTCCACTTTTTAGTAACCATTTTAGACTGTTTTGTTGACTGATGGACAGCATAACTGCTTCCAAACTCTAGACAGTAACCTTAACGAAGAAAATAATCTTTCATTGCCTTATAAAAGCTATTCTAACTTGAACATGGTTCTTGAGGTCTGGAATACTGAACCACAGCTCAATGCCAGTGTCCTGCTATTTAGTGTAATGACTTATAAGAAAAAAGTACATAGTTAGAGTAACCAGAAGATGCATGTATGAAAGTTGGCAGATGACTTCTGCTGTTCTTGCTGGCAGTGAGTGAAAGTGCCTGTGAATGGCAGAGCATTGAATACAGGTTGAATATAGGCTCTGAAGTCACATCCAACTCTATTTGGTTTTCCCTTTTAGGTGTGTATTACTTTTTGGTAGTTGGTATGTATTAAATTTCTGCTATTTCTCTTCTAAAGTTCACTCAAAGACCACAAACCATTGCTGAAAGAAAAGGAAGGCTGAGCCAGTGTTAACATAAATTGCCTGCTCTTTGATATCCTTGAGTTTATTGCCTAATGGTGTGCATGTGGATTTTAGAGGACAAGAGGGACTGTGAAGGTCAAGGAGAATAAAATGGACAATTCCTTGGAAATAAGATTTAGCTTTATTTTCTGCCCGAGGAGAGAATAAATGATCATAGGAGAACTTTTGCTCTTTAATCACTGTCTTAGCCTATCTTGTCCACCAGTTTTACATTGCAATGACTTCACCCAAAGCAAGCATTGTCTGAGTAAATCCATGTAATGCTAGTTGTAGACAGAATACAGCAGAGTTCAGTATGATATTGGTGTGTGGCTGTTTTTTGGGCCATGCAGGTGGCTGAAAACCTCCTGCCAGTTTATCTGTGCCCTGTCATGATCAATGGTCAGGGGACTGACTGTGAGATGAATCCCATCAGTGCCTGTGAGTTTGCTCTCGTTAGGGCTTCTAGAAGGTTTGTCAGTTGTCCAGGTTTGAATGAAAACAGAACAAATTCTGTTCAGTGATTTTTACTTTTCAGTTCAGTACTTCTAACTAACGAGACTTTCTGAAGTTAGCAGCCTGTTCTCACAGATAGTGTCTGCTGCTGGCAGTTATAACACCCCATGGTTAGAGTTACTACCAAGGATTGGTGTGCAGACCAAGGCCACTGCTGGATCTTGTGTACAACACTGGGGGTGCAGGAAAGTGAAAGGCTGCACCTGCAGGGAGGAGCGGACAGGGCAAGTGACCCCAAACTGACCAACAAGGTATTCCAGCCCATACACGTCATATTGGGTATAAAGCAGAGGGATTTGGAGGGTTATTTTGGTTTTTTGTTAGCTTGCTAGTTTTGTTTGCTTACTAGCTTGCTTGCTTGCTTGCTCGTCTACCCTCTTTCTGGGGGCTCCCGGGCTCGCCTCCCCTCTTGGACCGCTTTCTCAGAGCATCCAAGGAGGACTCTGTCCATTCTGCCCTCGATCCCAATCTGTGTGTTCCCAAATCCGGTGCCAGAATCCAGCTCCTGAACACAGCTCCTGTCTGCTGCAGGCCTCATGTTGGGACCCCCAGTGCCTGCTCTACAGCAGTGGTGATGGTGATGGAATTGCCATCAGGGGGTTGGGTTCAATACTGGTTTTGTATATATTTGTAACTATTCTAGTTTTATTATTATTTTCATTTTCATTCAAGCTGTTGTAGTTTCCTTTTCTAATTGCTTAGTCTCTCCCCCTTAGTCCCTTTGTTTTCCCCTTTGGGGAGGGAGAGGGGTTAACAGAGAGCATCTGTTATAGGTCTAAGGGGCCGCCCTGACCCTAAACTGTGACATCAGTCTAACCAGATTGCTTTTTTAGGATTTCAGAGAACTGACATAGTAAGGCTTGTCTAATCCTAGAATGAACTCTGTCTTCCAGCTTCTTCTGGGTAGCAGGAACTGAAAGTTGGATAAATGACAGCAGAAACTTTGGCCCAGTGCATTCTGCCAAGCTGATGCAGGGCAGTATAGCTTGTGGCTATGCCTTCCTGGGTGCCACCTGACAGCAGATACCATGTAGACCATAAGCTGTTCTAGGCAGCAGCTGGCTGATGCCCTTTCTCATGATGTGGGCAGAGATTTGCTGAGATGAAAGTCCTGTCATAAGAAATGTCTGTGTGTTTAACCCATGGGGAAGTCAGTTATTTCAAGCAATACTTTTGCTTTGACATTTAAGCTATAACCAGGTAAAATTCATAAAGTCAAGCAACTGAATTACCGTCAAACAGCCTGTACTGAATGCAATGGTCAAAGGTATATTAAATTGAAACAACTCACAATTATTCTATTTATTCTGAACACTTGAATCCAGGAAGTGCGCATGGTTTTGGTGTGCAACTATAAATGAATACATAGTGGAAACCTGTTTGAAAATGGAAGTCTGGGTTAATCTGAAGTTAAGCTTTTAGAGAGATCAGTGTAATGGAGTCACATTTTGCATCTTGCTGTGGATTCTAAAAAGTAATTTTAATATTTTTTGTGGCCAAACACCAGGAACACCAGCCACTAAATACAACTTCTTGTGACTTGTGCTAGTTAATTCATAGAATCATAGAGAGGTAGGTGTTGGAAGGGACCTCTGGAGACCACTGAGTCCAACCCACCTGCTAATGCAGGAACACCTGGGGCATGTCACACAGGAACAGATCCAGGTGGGTCCAGAGAAGGAGACTCCACAACCTCTCTGGGAAACTTGTTCCGGTGCTCTGTCACTCTCAGGGTGAAGAAGGTCTTCCT
>JANHGN010022945.1:0-33166 GCA_024605025.1 Megaceryle maxima | reverse complement strand
CCCCGTGGAGCTGTGGTGCTGAGGGCCATGGGTCAGTGGTGCCCTGGCAGTGCTGGGGGAATGGTTGGACTCCAGGAGCTTAAAGGTCTCTTCCAAACCAAAAGATTCTGTGACTCTGTGACAGCCAGGGAGCTCCTCTTGCTACAGAGAAAAGAGAAGTCTGGAAATGCTGGTGGAGGAGTCTGGCTTGCTGTGGGGGCAGCGGGGGGACTGCACCGCTTCCACCGGACCCCCTGCCCCGCGGTGTGGGGGCAGAGAGGAGCAGTCCCTGCCTGGCTGGGGCTGCTGTGTCACCCTCAGCAATTAGCAAAGCAGGGTGAGAAATCCTCCTTCCTCTGTGGATGCCGGAGGTGGCTGCAGAGGAAGCAGTTCTACTTGTAGCCCCATAGGAAATGAAGTCAGCAGGAAAGGGGCCGAGGCTTCTGCTCCCAGGGTGGCTGGAGAGGCTCTGCCAGTCCAGCTTCCCCCCGCCATCACCCACTGACTGTCCTGGGGCACCGGGTGGGATTCCTTCTGCTTTCGTCCCCACAGGAGCTCGGTGTGTTGGGGACACACGCCCCGGACACGGTGGCTGCTGCGGGGGCAGCGCCGGGCGGTGGGTGAGAGGTGAGGGCAGGGGCCAGCCTGCCGAGCAGGACCTGCCCAGGCACGAGCGATGCTCTGGAGGAGGTTCCAGTTTCCTTCTCGTGGTCGTGTGTGTGTTTGCTGAGCCAGCAGCTGCCTGCCAGCAGTCTGGTGCTTTCTTTCATGTCTTTTATCAGATCTGTCAGTTTTCAAAGGGTAGTTAGACCTCAGTAGTGGTGGAGCATCAACCTGCTTGGAGATAGGATTTTTTCTGGCAGGATGGGGGCACAGCAGTAACTCAGGGCAGGATATCATCCTTGTGTTATCAGGGAAACAGCACAGAAAATCTGCCTTTGAACCTGCACCCGGCTGGGTCCTCATTTGAATTAGAGATTTGCTCTGTGCAGTTGTTGGGATGAGAAGGATGGTGGCTTTGAGCCCAAGTCATGGACTGGTTTGGATGAGGCAGCTTTGGACCACACCGGCTCTCGGTCTGCATTGCAGCGTGAGCTCTAAACACCCCCAGCACAGAGGAACCCAGGTACCCCACTCGTGGGGGTTACAAGAACGTAGCCTGACAAGACACATCTCCTGGTTTGTGAGTGCCGAGTGTCCCTGGCTCCAGGAGCAGCTGCCTCTCGCCTGGTCATGGCACGCTGGGTGAGAGCAAGGGACAGGGCTTGTCCCCCATGCGATGCTCAGCCTACAGCAGTTTTATGTAAAGGTGTGCAGCAGAGCAGGATTTATTAGGTATTCAGTAGACCCCAGCCCCCCTTTACAGTGTCAGGTTCTGATCTCCTGTTTGACTTGAACACAGTTAAGGTACAGATGGCAGAAACAAGTGGGACCCAGATGCCGCTGTATCAGTCACTGAGACCAAGAACTGCATGAAACTGTTGTTGAAACATTTCTGCCTTTGTCTCCCCTCTGTCAGGAGACGGCTCTGGAGTGCCACTTTGGGACAGACAGGACATTTGAAGCCCGCTGGGTGAATTCCTCTGCCGTGGAGTGCAAACACGTGCTGGTGAGTCAGGCGGTGATGCCACCAGCCCCTGCAGCCCCCACAGCATGGGGCAGCTCTGAGGGCAGGGAGGGTCTTGTCCCCAGTGTCCCACTTGGCACTGGGATGCTGCCTCCCCTCCTCCGTCCCCTTCCAGATGAAAAAAAAGTGCAAACCAGGCTCACCCCTCTGGCGAGAGGATCTTCGCGTGTGCTGATGCTGGAAGGGGGTTCACAAGTTGTTGACACTGCGTCTACTCCGTGGGTGTCTCAGTGGCTCCAGCCCTGGCTCCGCTGGGCTTTGGGAAGGAGCTGCTTGTTTACCTTTCTAAATGGAAAGAGTTCAGTTCAGGCAAAAAATTTGGCCACCTTTCAGTGTTGCTGTTTCTGTAGCTTTTATTCTAAACTAGGACCTGGCCTGATAAAATGCTCAGCTGCTCACCGAAGAGCAGAGCAGCGTGTGGCTGTTGGAAAGCCGACGGCACCTCTGAAATGCAGCGCGCGTTTGGGCTTCCGCTGATGGGAATTTGCGAGTAGGAGCTGGAGAGGAGCCCTTTCCCATCACATCGCCTGCAGAACTCTGTATTGCAGCCCAGCACTGAAAATGCACAGACTGGCCAGTCTGGGAGATTTTCTGTCCATTTCTACTAAAAATAGCAGCAAGCCAGGGCTCTGCTCTCACTGCAGTGTGTGCTGTGCCCCAGTGCCCTGTGCTGGGACCGCGGCAAAACAATTAAAACAGAAAACAGCCTTCCCTCTCTTTCTGCCTGCTAAAGATGAGACCCTCCTCTACTGAGAAGCAGTGGTCAGAAAGCCTCAGGAGGAATTGTAATCCCTGTCATCTGCATATGGAACCTTGTATTTTACTAAATTTTCCTAAGCTTTTGTTTCTTTGGGTTTTTTTTTGTGTGCAGCTCCACACTTCAGAGAAAAGCCATCTCTTCCCAGTGAACCTTCAGCTGAAGGACAGACCAGACAGATTTATCGATAGTCCAGAGATGATGACAGGTCTGAGTTGAAAATTTTTTTATTCTGCTCTCATCTGGTCAGCTTGAATGTCTCTAAAATCCTGCCAAATGTTATGGTTTCAGGAGAGAGACCATGGCTCAGCAGGGCACAGCGTGGTTCTTTCTCTCAGACACACACAAAAAGCACATTTATCCAGAGCTGCACCCCTGTTGGTGTGTGCCCCAAAACCAGCCAGACACCTGCAGACATCCCCTTTACACCCAGGGAATGTCGAGCCCCATCCTTGAGTGCAGGCAGCACTTGGGGGTCTTACCTGCCAGTGGCACAGGGGATAGTGCTGTGGTCACAGCAGAGATGTGGGGCATCCCCAGGGTCCAGGAGTAATTCCTCCTGAAGAAGACAAGGGACAGGGGAGGGCTCTGCCCTGAGCTCTCACAGGAGCATGGCATCAAGGTTCATTTCACTGTAAAATGTGAGGGGTTTTTTCCCTCCTGTGCTGTGAAAGAGTAAAATGTATAAACACATTTCACCCCTGGCCCACTCTGTCTCTGGGAGGAATGCTCAGATTCCAGAAAAAGCCCTTGCTACATCAGCAGACAAAGGCAGGCGAAGAGTCAGATGAGGAGATGAGTGTGCTCAGACGAGGCACTTGGATGGGACCAGCCTGGCCAGTCGGCCACCAGAGCCCAACAACAGCTGTGACTGGTGCTGCAGCGAGCCGTGTGCTCTGGCTGGAGGCAGCGGCTCTGGGCTCTTCTCCCTCCCCAGTGGCAGCAGTTGCAGTAGAAGAAACTGATCCACCCTAGGTGCAAATGAGCACTGGATGCCTGAAGTGAGGCTTTCTTTGGAGGGCAGCTGTAATAGTTGGAGAGACATTTACACCGTCAGCCACTGACCCAGGATAGAAAGGTTTCCCTTTGGTAAATCCCAGTGTATAAAGGAGGCTTATCTTGGAAAGCATTCCAGGGTGGTGAAATAACCTTTAAAATACCAGCATGGGCAGGCACGAGACACGACTTCCCTGCGGGAAGAGGAGGGTGTCTGTAGGTTTGAGATACAGAGGAGGGGGTGGGAGATCCACACCAAGGCTACTTTGATGTGCAGGAGAAGGCGCTTGGTTCTCAGCGTGGGTGGTGCTGGGAGCAGGAGCGGCAGCGGAAGGAGCGTGGTGGGATCCCCCCTCCTCCTGCGTGGGGAAGGAGCTCGCTTACACAGGCCGTGTTCGCATTGCTCCGAATCTGCCAGAATATTTGGAGATCCTGTGGGACCGTTGGACTGATCTGGCTCCTCCCACCTTGAGCAGCGTGGTGCAAGTAAAATCAGAGAGGCTGACTGCCAGCAGAGACAGAGATCTGCCGGGCCAGTTGCAACTGGCATCTCTTATACTGTCTTTAATGGGATTACTGTCAGTACTGTTCGTTATTTCAATATTTATTAGGATTGTACTGTAGACTGTGTTTTGGTAGTCCACTGAAGGAACCCCAGCTCTCTGCTGTCGGGTGGAAAACCAACCAGTGTAACTCACTGGGTGGACTCAAGATGAGGGGAAATAAACTCATTTTTTTGTGGAGAATGGAAGACTTGCCTTGGTGCCCATGAAGGTCTGTTAGCATGAGCACAGGCAGACCACTGAGGGATGAGGGATTCGTTAGTTGCTTATGCAGCTCCTTGAGATCCTCCTGTGAACAGAAGTGCAAATTGTGACTATTTCTTTGTTTTATGTTCTCCTGCAAAGTCTCCTCTGGGGAATGGGGTGTGAAAGCAGTGCTTCCTGAGTGTTTCTGGCTGTTTATCTCAGCGGATGCCCACAATCCAGTGGCAGAAGTCTTTAGGCTGGAGAGGAAACGTAACCCAGGGCACCAGCTAATGAAGAGGTGGAAGCGGTGTAGGAAAATGATGTGGAAGCTGAGCTGAGCAGATCTGGAGGGAGAAGTTAATGAAAGGGGCCCGTGGTCACCAGGGGAATGAAAGGAACTGTAAACACTGTACAGAGCACTGCAACCCCCCGATTTGTGTCAGAGCATGGAAGCAATGCGATTGCTTTGCTAACAGGATGGAGCCAGCTTTGCCAAACAGCTTCCCATGTGGGTGCTGAGAGCTGGAAACATGTAGCATAAATTGACAAAAGGTTCCGAGTTTGGGTGTTGTTTGTTTTTTAAAGGGGAAGAAAAAGGAAAAGAAAGTGCTAAATTACACTGCAGTGAGCACAAGCACCCAGTCCTTCTGGGAAATCTGCAGGATGTCAGCCAAGCGCTGCCGCATCTTGCTGTGTGCACAAGCTGCTCTGCTCATCCCCTGGATTTCAGATGTTACTTGGGATTAATGTCGCCAGGCAGTGGGTGGAGTGGGGCCCTGTTTGTCTGCCTCAGGCTATGCAAAGCTCAGGCCTAGGAGCTGACATTTTCTGTTGTCTCTGATGGTTTAGTGGAGGTGTACAACTGTGCCACGGGGAGTGCCGACTGTTCCCAGTGCCTGGGGAGGGAGGACCTGGGGCACCGCTGCCTCTGGAGCGAGAGCAGCTCCAGCTGCAGGCTGCACAGTGAACCCCCACAGCTCTCTGACGTCTGCCCTGCTCCGGAGATTAGGAAGGTAAGACCCAAACTCTATGTGGAGGGTGGCAGGTGGTATGAGGGCTGAACCCAGCCCCGCTGTCCCCAGCTGGGGACAAGGGAGGAACCATGCTTTGTCCTGGCATGGGACAGGGCCAAGACCAGTACTGAATTATTCACTGGCTTTCCATGTTGTTGAGTCACCTGATGCCAAGGGCATCCTGCTAGTGACAAGACCCACTCTTCATCATGTCAGTGAGAAAAGCAACAGCAGCACAATCAGAATGTCCCAGAGTTCCTGGGGTTGGTAAAAGTGAGAAAGATTTGTGGGGTCGGCTGAAGGATTCTTATCGGGAATAGCGTGTAATGGAGCGTAGCTGAAATGTGAGCGTGAGCCCTGTCTCCAGGCACGTGTGCTCTGCAGCTCTGCTGAGATGAGGAGTGGCAGAGGGACCTTTTGGCATTATGCATTTTGAAATGAGTTTTATTTAAATTGTAGTTGAATGGATGTTTGTTGGGGGCATTTGGGTCTGGGGTTCTGCTTAGAGGTGTATGGGCATGAGCCAACAAATCTGTCCCTGACAATTAGCAACACAAGTATACAGAGCAAATCTTATCATGAGCTCCCTAGGAAAGGAGAAGCTGGAGAGGCAAAACAGCTCACGTGAATATCAAAATCGGCAAGGATATGGGATTTCTGTGCATTTCTATCATGTGTAGTGATAGCTGCTCAAAATCTGGGTGCTGTAACTGTGTGGAGGGACTGCAGGGTCCCATTGCCTGCTTCTTCACTCTCGTCACCGTGGGAGAGGGGTGCTCCCCTTCTGCAGCACGCACCAAGTGTTATCAGCACCTCGCCAGAAAATAATGGAAGGAAACCACAGTTCAGGCTGCAGAGCCTTACAGGGCTCCGTCGCTATTTCCTTAGCACATAGGAGCTGGTAAATCCAAATCCTCCAGAGTCACGCGAGCAAGGGGCTTTAAATGCCTGGAGGGGTTTCATGGAGACGTGCTGCTGAGGGATGTGGTTTAGTGGTGACCTGTCAGTGCCAGGTTAATGGTTGGACTTGATGAGCTTAAAGGTCTTTTCCAACCAAAACGATTGCACGATTCTCCGTGTTTGGCACAGTGTTAAAGATGTGACAGGAGCGCTCTCTGTTCCCATCATGCTAGCATCCCTCCTCTGGGTTTGCCTCTGCCCCAGCTCCATTCAAAGCTGTGGTGTGGAAAGAGCGATGTTTCACCTCAGATCTGATTGCAGCTGGAGTAGTCCCTGACCAAACCCAGCACAGCAGTGTGACGGCTTCTTGTTTGCAAAGCTGCAGCGTGGGGAGCGTGGTGGTGGGCGCTTCATGGGGGAGCAGGAGCATGAGGAGTAGTTCTGTCTTCATGGGGAACCAAGTGGGACATGGACACAGGCACAGGCTCGGGGTGAAGGCAAGAGACTTCCTGGTGGTTCTCCCTCTACCTTTCCCTTGGTGCTGCAGATCGAGCCGCTGCGTGGGCCACTGGAGGGGGGAACCCTGCTGACCATCCGCGGGAGGAACCTGGGACGACGCTTCAGTGACATCCTGGGTGCCGTCAGGATTGGCAGCGTGCAGTGCGTGCCGCTGCCTGACAGATACGTTGTCTCCGAGACGTGAGTGTAGGGGAGCCGGGGAGGAGGTCCCTGTCCCCTTGTGTCCCCTGCCTGTCCCTCCCAGTCTCCTGGGCAGGAGCAGGGTGGTGACCTGCTGCAGGTGGGACATGGGGTGCCCTTGGCCAGATGTGGGGCAGCCAGTGCTCTCCACCCCTGCCACAGGTGCAAGGCAGAGCATGGAGGAGGAGGAGAAGGAGGCTGTGGGCTCTGTCCCTCTGCTCTGGTGGGGTGGCATTTCCACCAACCTCCCCTTTCCCATCCACAGGATCGTGTGCCAGACTGGAGAGGCTCAGGAAGCATTTTCTGATGTGGTGATGGTTAATGTGAGCCAGGAAGGGAAGTCCAGGGAGCGATACTCCTATGTGGTGAGTAGCTGCCCCCTGGGTATTTTGTTGGTGGTTTTCATGCTGACGTTTCCTGCATCCCCTAAAACAAGCTGCAGCCCTCGTGTCCCCTGCCAACTTAGAAAGAGGATCCAAGATGCAAAGTGTCAGTGTCCTCGAGGAGCAGCTGACATGTCTCCTTACCCATGGTTACCTGAGTGAGGCCTGGCAAACCTGGGCTTGGGCATGAGGAGCAGGACCATAGCCAGGGTGCATCAGGCACAGCCTCGCTCTGTCTCAGCTCCTGCAGTGGTTTATCACTCCTCCTGGCTGTGGTTTATCTCTCTTCCTGGCTGTATCGCCTTTTCTTCTGCTCTAGCAAGGAGCTCATTTTTCTTCTTCCTCTCCTGCTAACGTGCCATTACAACCTCTGAGATTTTTTGGAGACTTGCAAAGTCTCTTTGTGCTCTGTGAGTTATGTGCCATGGACTCACATGTAGAACTGGTATTTTTTGCTGCAGATTGTCTTAGTTTTTGCATGAGAATAATGTGTAGGGATTAGACTTGAGCTAACCCCATGTCACTGTACAAAGAAAAGCCCTTTATAGCTTTTTACTATACCATCCCACAAAGATAACTTTCATCTCTGGAAACCTAAAAGAAATCCGTGCATTTCTTCTCTTTCCCACAAGCATCCTCATCGCTGGCTAGACGCTGTTCACGGGCAGCCCCACGTGTCCAGGGCAAACACAACGGGCGGGGTGCCAAGGCCACACTGTTTTCTCGGAGCCTTTGTGCTTCTGCTGCTGCTGTAGCTGGGTCAGAACAGTTTGTGCTGCAGGCTGCTGGCTTGAGAGAAGGCTTTTGCCCCAGGAGATGACATTCGGTCCCTGGTAGCCATCGTGGGGAGTTCAGGGCAGGGTCGTGGGTGTAATCCCACACACCCTGTAACCGATTGTCTTTTAGGGATCGAGTTCAGGGTGGGTACCAGACTGTGCAGTCAGCACAGGCACGTCCTGCCCCCACTGCCCCGTTGCAGAGCCAGGCCTGGCCGCACACAGGGAGGGCCTGTGAGAGCTGCCAGGCTCGGTTCGGTGATAGTTCCCAGGGGGACATTTGCTCTGGGACCTGTTCCCCTCGTTTCCAGGCATCCGTGTTCACATCCAAAGCACTTCAGAGCTCCATTGCTCTGGAGTAAGGTACCACAGGGGTATGACCGAGTAGAGGACCTTGGGTTTGGGGTTTCTGGCACATTGCCACCAGGACATGCGTGCCAGCTCGGCCACATTGCCCGCTGCCGGCCCGACTGGCTGGGGGACAGAGGGGAGGAGGGCCCAAAGAGTGGGAAGGGGCTGGGTGGCTGCTCCGCTGGCTTTCAGCGTGCAAGGAAAAACCCTCGCAGGAAACACCTGTAAAAGCACCACTGCTAAACAATGCAAGAGGAGCAAAAGCCAGTCGAGAGGAACTCGAGCTGGGTCTGTGACAGCAGTGTGCTGGCAGCTCTGGGCAGGCTGTCCTCCCGGGAGCGGGAGAGGGGCTGTTTTCTGCTCGGGTGGCACAGCAGAAAGCTGTCTCGTGTCTATTTCAGCCAAGTTTTGAGAAGAGATGAGAGAGTGCCCTGCTACGTGCATATGTGTGCTGGGAGCGAAGCTGCACGATGTGTAGATGGTGGTGTGTTCCACGCCAAAATTGGGTTCCACACCCCTTGCTAAGCAATGCTCTTTAGTTCTCTTGATTCTTCTGTCACATATGATGGCAAGTAGATGGAGTAGACTGCACCATGCAAGGCTGTTCTTGGTGAGACATGACCTTGAGCACTGATAGTGGTTTACCTGGAAAAGTTTAAAAGAACTTTCAGAACTGCCCTTCCAGAGAAGATCCTTTGTAAGATACCAGGTATCATTTGTGTGCTACATCTTTCAAAGTCCCTGTTAGACCTATCTAGAAGAGGCAGGATTCAGCTCTAATTCATCTGAGGAGGAGGAGAAACATGATCAAGAGAGTTCTCCAGGACATTACAGCAGGCTATGGAGGAGCTCAGTTTGCAGAAGTTGCAGTGGAGGCAGTCGGTGCTGGCAGCTCACTGAGAGCAGTAGCCACTGTTTCATGCCAAGGGGAAGAGCTGGGGAGCTTTGGGGAGCACAAATAATCCTCTCTGCTGTTGTTGTAACTGTGTGTTTCAATGTGTAGGTTAAGGGCCAAGGGCAGGAGACAGCTGCCTGCAGACACTCAGAGAAACACAAATGAGCAGAATAAATCCTGTGGAAATGGGTAATGGTCAGAGACAGCAGGGGAAATGGCTGTAGAGGAATAAAACAGCCTGAGTGTAGGACAAGGGCAAGGATAGCTATTAATAAGCCTGTTTGTGTGGCTGGGATTGACAGGAAAGGGCATTAGCACCAGGCGGTGCGAAGCAGCTTAGCCCACGCTCTC
This sequence comes from Megaceryle maxima, assembly GCA_024605025.1. Classification (NCBI taxonomy): domain Eukaryota; kingdom Metazoa; phylum Chordata; class Aves; order Coraciiformes; family Cerylidae; genus Megaceryle; species Megaceryle maxima. The sequence goes on along the minus strand of JANHGN010022945.1, from coordinate 23,690 downwards.
CAGCCGCCCCGGCGCGGCTTTCTCTGCGGCTGCGGTGAGGGACGGGCTGTGGTGGGGAGCAGGCTGCAGCCAGCTCTGCAGCCTGGCACGTCCCCTGCCTCTGGGGTCCGCAGTGTTTGACAGGGAATTATCATTTGCCTTAAGGAAGGGTCTTGAAATAATTATTTGCTCTGCCCTTGGTGTCCTGTTCAAACCAAAGCAGGGAGGCTGCCCAGCAGACTCTCCTGGGTGCTTTGTGTACAGACATGAGGGTTCAGTGCTGCATTAGTTATCAAAGCCTTGAGCTCATGAATCTCAGGAAGATTTCCAGGGGCTGCAAACACAGATAACATACATGCTAATTTCTGCTGAAAATGGTGAGAGGCAAAGTATCTTCCCCCTTAGTTCCTGACTCCTCAAGAGACTCGGATTTGAAGCTTCCTTGAGAAGGAGTTTGATATTCAATTATCTAGACCCAGGTGCCTGTGGCCAGATCTCAAGGCCACCATCCAGAGGGGCTTTAGCATTGTCTTCACATTCAGGAGGAAATGGATCTGGAAGGGCAGAGATGGTGAGAGCTGGAATGAATGAGAAATTTCCTTTTGCTGATGGACCTTGAGCTGTTGCCAGCTCTGGACCCTCCGTTGGAGCTCTCGAGGCACTGGTGGGATCCTGGGATCCAGTTTGGACTCATGTCTCACTTGTTGCCAGAATTTAGGGACTGCAGAAAGTCACAGAGGTTTTATATGATATCACTCCTCAGCATTTTTGTACCTCTCCCCTTGTTCTGAAACCCTGCCAGCAAAAGCTTTTGCTGTGCTGCTGTTTCAGAGCCTCACAATACTGGATGCTTTAATTTACTGGAGTAATTCCCATGTGCAGTGTGGAGTATCCAGCTGTGAAGTTACCAAGCTAGACAACAGATTGCCCCTTTGTTTTTAGCTTCCTGTGGTGCAGTCCATAGCTCCCCTGAATGGCCCGAAGGCTGGAGGAACCAGGGTGACCATCAGAGGCAGCAGGCTGGATGTCGGCTCTGAGCTCCGCGTCCTCGTCAATACCTCCAAGCAGTGCACTGACCTCAGGTGGGAACGGGTCTGGGGCTGGTGATGAGCTAATGACAAGAGCCAAAGATTTAGAAAGGATGATGGTGTCCCCCAGGAGATCAGGAAGAGCTGGGGTTAGGGTGGGGTCACCACTGCATGCTGCTGCCAAGCCTCAGAGCCGGCGTAGCATCCCCACCAGCCTGCTTGGCTGCTGCCTGCTCCATTCCCAGCGTCCCGCCAGCCCAGTGTCCCTGGCACAGTGAGGCAGAGCTGCAGTGACACAAGATGGGGCCAGTTTCTTTGGCCAAGTGACTGTGCTGGGGTTGCCGTGCCGTGGTGGCAGCGACCAGCAGCAAACAAAGTGCCTCTCGTACTCCGTTTGCAGCATGCTGCCAGCCCCTTGGGTGGCCTGGGAGCAGGACCAAAACCTCGGGAGAGAAGCAGACGTGGGCTTCATTCACATATCTGCTGCAGGTGGGAGGCACCTGCGTGCCCAGGGTCTGCTCCCACAGCCTGAGTGTTCCCTCTCATCAGGAGGAAGCAGCACGAGCCTGCCCTCTCCCTCTGGCTGGGTGGGAAATCCCTCCGGCAGCCTGGGCCGGTGTACACTGAGAGCTGCTCGGTCATAGGTGATGTAGTTAATAGGCGAGTGGCCTGTGGCTGGAAGCTCCTTCTCATCCACGTCTGCCACCTGCCTGGTGTCCGAGGGGTGCTCAGGGCCGCGGTGCCTGGCTCTGGCCGTGGCCTCCTGCAGCTGACCCTACCTTCTCCCGCACAGCCGCAACGACAGCACCATCACCTGCACCATGCCATCCACGGAGCTCACCACCGCCGTGCGAGTCTGTGTCCAGTTTGAGAACAAGTCTTGTGCCAGCTACAACATCACCTTCAAGTATGAGAAGAATCCAATTATATCAGACATCAACCCCAAAAAGAGCCAGATCAGGTGAGATTCCTCCCCCAGCAGAGGCAGCCAAGCCTGCCAGAATCTGCCCTTCCTTTTGTGGCCCTTGTTGAGATCAGCCTCTTAACGTTTGCCAAATGCAAGAGTGAACAGCGCTCTCCCAGCAAAGCGCGGAGCTATTCGGAGTGTGCTGGTGTGGCCCGCTGCAGGCAGCACGAGCTCGCCCTGTCCGTGATTCCGTCCACCCAGTTACAGAGTAGATCCTGAGCGAAGCCCATGTCAGGTGCCCCAGGAGTTGCTGAAGCACAGTCAGGGGGCAGGGACAGTGTCACTGTCCTGTGCATGCTGTTGTAGCATCATGACTTCCATTCCAGAGCTGGCACCTGTCTGCATCTGCCTGCAAAAGAGAGGGTCAGCTCCAGAGGGTCCTGCAGGGAGAAAGGGGCTTTCTTAGCCCAGGGGTTTGACATCTTGCCTTATGGACAGGTGCAAAAGAGCACCCACCACGGAGTGCTTTCTGGGTGCTTTGGGGTACCCAGCACTGGAGGAGAAGAGGCCTCACACACCAGGATTGTCTATAGCTCATTTCAGTGCATTTAGGATGCGGAAAAGTCAGCCTTGGTAACTACTGTGTCGACATGGTGGGTGCTTTAGGGAGGTTCAGGTGGGAAGCTCTATGAGACCCTGAGGATTTTTCTTGGCAGTAAAACTACTGGAGGATAAACCAAGATCTGCAATTTTGGATTTCAGCCTTCCCGAGGTCACAGTATTTCATTTTTAAAGCGTGTTACTTTTAATTTCATGTCTCTCTGTGGAACTATTGGGCTCCTGTTCCTTTGGATACCATGAAGTCCCACCTTCCTGGTGGGAAGGGAGCTGCGGAGCCTGGAGACCCCAGGGCTGACCAAGGAGTCTGCGTGCCCACAGGACCAGGGTGGAGGCAGCAGCAGCAGCTTGGGCTGCAGGACGCAGCAGGCTCCAGTGGTCTGATCCCTTGGAGCAGAGCCGTGTCCCGGCGTTCCCGAACACAGCGCCAGAGATCCGGGCTGTGGGAAAGTTAATGACATGGCTCGGCAGTGACTCAGCCGACCTCAGCTCGCAGACTTGTGAGCTCTGCTGAGTGGCGAGAGCGGTGTCCAAACACAGAGACGGGAAGAATGTCACTGCCCACATTCACAAGGGAAAGCACCAGGGTATTTCTCCATCACCTTGGTCTGATTTCTTAGAATTTACAGCAGTGTCCAAATTTCACACCACCGAGAACATGACAGAAGTCACTCTCTCTTCAGACTGCCTGGTGGCTCATGTAGCTGAACTGCTCTGGCATGTTGCTGGGCTGTTGCCCATGAGGGGTCAATAACTTGTGTAGAAATACATCCAGATCTGATTTACTTACCATATTGCTAAAATAATCTGTGTAAGCGAAGTTTAAAATGAAACAGAAGTAGTAAACGAGTCTGCAGATGTGAGAGGCTCTTAGTTAGAAACTTGGATTGTAACTGCATGGTAACATCCACAGATTTCAGAGAACCAAAGTCACGGTGTCTGGAGTGGTCTCCAGAGAATAGGATTTGTAAGTCCTGGCTGTTGCCAGCAGATACACCAAGCAGATCAGATGTGATACAGAGAAATGGAAGGCGAATCCAGGGTATGGCTTCTGCTCTCCAGAACGGACCAGCAGTGCCATTCTCCACCCCTTGCTCTGTCTAGCAGTCTGTGTGTGTCGGGGCCCTCTTGTTACTGTTGTTAATTGAGTGCACGTTGAGAGGCCCATGTTTCACATTCCCCAGGCAGCAGATCCAAAACACAAACCAACTTTCACATTTTTATCTAAATCAGAAGTGTCTGGGAGATGCAGGATCCCCATCAACCTTAAAGGGGTTTATTCCCTCTCCATGACTTACCATTCTCTGTGGGTCACTGCGGGGCAGAGAGCATGTCCTGGCACTTGCTTTGAGGGCTTGGTGGTTAACCTCTTACACCACCGATGGCCTGGGCAACCTGCTGTGTACCCTGGCACGCAGAGGCAGGCTGCTCTTCTGGGCAGCAGGGGTAAGGAGGACAGTTTTGTGCTGCTGTAAAAGGTCCCTCCTTTCCAGCTAAGAAGCTACTCCTCCTTCCTTCCCTGATGTCTCAGTAGCACTGTGGATGTTTGCTGTAAGTAGGAAGAAGGCTTTGGCTGTTGGATTACATTTTCTGCTCAAGAAGCTGGGAAACATCCCTGGGACAATGGCAGCAGTGAGACCCTGCCATTATACCTCGCTGCTCTGTTGTCCCCTGTGGTCACCCTCTCTTTCTTCCCTTCTCCTCAAAGTGGGGGCAGGATCATCACCCTGGAAGGAAGAGGCTTTGAGCTGGTCCAGAACGTGTCCATGGTTGTCCGTGGCATCGGCAGAGAGCAAACGGTGGGTGTCCCCGCTGGGCATCACCCAGTGACTGGGAGCAGGGCTGTGTGCCCGGCGCCTGAAGGTGTTGGGGTGTGAAGCCTTGGCCTGTGCTACAGGTTGTGCTGGGAGCAGGGCTGGGGGGGAGTGCTCAGGATGTTGGGTTCTGATGTGCACGTTCTCCCCTGCTTTCAGAGCTGTAGGGTCCACACCAGCACCGTGATCACCTGCCCCTCTCCAGCCACCACCAACACCACAACAGGGGGCAAGCCTGCACCCGTCGATTTCTATCTCAATGGTCGACTCTATGCAGATGACCGTCCGTCTCTGGATGAGGAGATGTACCCTGAGGAGGCCCTGCACATCAGCAAGTTCAGCCTGGAGTACTATGGTGACCCCCAGTTCTTCACGGCCAAGAAGGAGAAGTGGATCAAGCATCACCCCGGCGAGCCCTTAACTCTGGTTATACACGTAAGAGAGCGGCATTTACAGCTCTGCTTCCCTCGGGGTGCTGCCTGTTCCCCACTGGGAAGCTCTTCAGTTCACAGGAGAGCAAAGGGAGTGGGTGAGGTTGAGAGAGGCAGGAGCTGTGCCGGAGCTGGCAGTTCTTGCTCAGGCTCCTGCACCTGCATCTCTCTTCATCAGGAGATGCAGCCTGGCCTGAGGATGCCCTCTGGGGCATGAGGGCAGAGAGCTGCATTTGAAGGACATAATAGCAAGAAGCTAAATAAATACTGGCCTGAAATCAGGCAGGTACTCCAGAGGGTCCTTACAATAGATAGTTATTCCTGCAGAAACAGGTCAGGCATTCTTTTGGCTACTGAACTCAGCTCAGTTAACGAGGAAGTCGGGCTGCAGCAATCAAGTGGCTTGGACAATGTGCAATAGTAATTCAAAGGCCATTGTTTGCTGCAGGATATCCTCACTGGTTGCAGAGTGCTTCACAAACCCCCCCCCCCCCCCTTTCTCAGACCCTGCAGATGCATCCCTGGGCTGCCTCCTGTCTGGTACATCCTCCCCCCGCACCAAGGTGGGCGCTTCGATCCTTATCTGCGGTGCACAGCCAGGGCAGATCAAAAGCAGATTTTCCAGGTTTCACAAGGGGCTTGCTCATCCCGTGCCCCATGCTGAGTTAGGAATGGGAAACAGGAAAATGGGGAATGGCCCCGTTCTGGGTTTCCTGTGGAGAGCTGGAAAAATGTCCATGTTGAGGGAGAGCCCTCCCAGGTCTGAAAAACAGTGGGGAATATGGAAAGTAAAGCAGGAATATCCATTGCAATTCCAACTGCTACTCTGAAGACTGACATCCTGACTCTATTTTTGTCATTAGAAAGAGCCTGACAGCCTGGGCCTGGAAAGCAATGAGTACCAAGTGAAAATTGGCCTTATCTCGTGTGAGATCCAGATTGTTTCGGACAAAGTCATCCACTGCTCTGTCAACGAGTCACTGAGCACCTCGGAAAGACAGCTACCAGTGACGGTGAGTGGCAGGAGCCTCCACACTCTGAGCGCGCTGGGCAGAAGGGCTCCCTGTGGCAGACCCCGCTGTGGGCAGGCTCCTTGCAGGGAGCTGCATGAACATGTGGAAGGGTTGACAAAGCTGTGCCCTGGGCTGGTGAGTGTAGTGTAGGCAGTGCCCCGGCTCACGGAGAGGGGCAGCCACGCGCTGAACTGCAGGGCACTGGCAGCTCCTGCTGGGTGAGCAGTGCTGGGAGCTGCAAGGGGAAGAGTTCGTCAGTTCTTGGAGGGCTCTGTGAAATCCCAGGCATGTGAGTCTTGGTCACTTGCAGTAATTTTCTTTCTGGCCCTCATGAGATACTGTGTGGAAATCCCCAAGCAGTCAGCTGGCCTCCTGCTGCCAGCAGAAGAGCTAGAAGTGGATGTGAGGATCTGACCCTCTTCAAGCTGCAGTAAGCCACTGGAGATGGGTCCCTGTAGGGCTGGGAAGTTCTGTGTTGTTTCCCAGGGGCTGATGCTTTGTCACTGTCAAGAGTCCGGTGTTTGGAGCTGTTATCTTTGTGTCTACAGAACTCACAGTATTTCAGTACTGCCCCTTTTTCCACTTAGCTGCTCTTCTCGTCCTCAGTTTCCCTCACGTCGCACGCAGCCCATTGCTATTGGGGATGTGCCTATGGCTCTTGGTCCTGGGGGTGGGGGGACACCTTCAATGTGGTCTGAGACCCTGCAGCCCCCTCCCAGGCCGTGTGTTAAAAGTGAGTGGGTGGGAGCCTGTGGCGAGGGAGGGGAGGAGGAGGAGGAAGGCTGCAAAGGCAATTGAAGAGTCTGTGGACTCGTGTTGCCCAGAAGAAAGGCACAAAGCTGCAGTGCCGATTCACTGACAGGGTCATCCAGTTCACTGGTCACAGGCTGTGGTACAAGAAATTCTGTTGCAAACTGAAAATGTGGAAATGCAGAAGTAGCAGAATTTCCCAAGTCATTTTAATGGAAACTTTAAACAGGGTAATTTTCTTGCTAGAAAGAACTGAGACACAGGGAAATCCCTTTGGGGACCAAAAGGAATTTATGAGTTTTCTAGTCCTGGTTTGACATAAACCATTCAGAGCAATGCCCTATGACCTACCTGTAGCAGCTCCAGTAGCAGGAAGCCAGGCCGGCATGATGGTCCTTGCCTGATGTGCATCATGGACAGCTCTTGGGGGCTGTAGCAGCCTCACCTGCTACTGCACATTCTCTCTTCTGGTGAGCTGAGCTGTCTGTTGTGACTGCTCTGCTTGCTTCTGTTCAGATGGTAGAGTTCACATCTGCACAGGGAAACAGCCCTTTAATGTGTCCCACTGTTGATCTTAACTCTGACCGTGATTTTGGGTGTGCCTGTTCTGTGAAGGTGTTCTCGGGCCAGGTTCCTGTTAGCAAGTTGCACAGGACAGCAGGAGCTGTCTGTAGAGAGAAGATGGTGATGAAGATGGGGCTCCTGAGCCTCCCCATGTTTTGGGAGCCACTTCAGAGTAGCTCTTTTGGGAGTGCCTTAGGTGAGATGGAGCTTGATTTTGGTGTAGTTTAGTCCCAAGGGATCCCATATGCACTCTGGGAGGCAGCAAGACAGCTCCATGCTGGAAGATGGAACACGGTTCCAGGTGACCTGAGGTGGCCTCATGCCCCAGGAGTCCTGCCCAGCCCCAACAGCTCTTCCTGGGAGTGGGGTGTCCTCCAGCCATGGCCCCTTCTGCACCTCTGCCGTGTGCTGGTGACAGGAAATGTTGTCATTTAACCCACAGTCTAATTCCCCTCACAGAAAACTGTATTGAGTAGACCAAATAAACAAGAGAAGCTTGCCGAGGCCTTCAAACCCATTTTTGTTCATGACCAAACTGTTTAAACACTGAATTAAACAGCAAGCGTGGGATTTCTCCTCTGGCAAATGCAAAAGGTTGAGTTGGTGGGGAAAAAAAAAAAAGACTGAAAATGCATTGAGGACCTGCCTCATTGCAGCATTTCAGACGAAAGAGGTGGAAATCTTGAGGCCAGGCAGGGTGCTGTGCAGACTGTCAAACAAACCTCTACAGATGCTTGTGCAGCACTTGTGTCTCCCTGTCCCCCTCCAGCATCTCAGCTCATGGCCAGCGTGTGCCAGGGAGGAGACTAAAGCTCTGAGTGTTGGACGCTGTCCGGAGGCACTGCCCCAGACGCTGCCAGCGCCAGAATCCGCCGAGGGCTGATACAAGGGCACACTGGAGCCGCAGGAGCCTGGCCGAGAGATCCTGCACTGGTGATGGGAGGTGCTGAAGGTTTTTCTGGTGATGTCAGCTGGCGTTGCCCACGACGGGGCAGTCTGACCTCACTTGCCCATGAAGGGAGCAGTGCAGGGGCACATCCCCAGCCTTGTCTGGATGCCTTCACCTGGCATCATTAGTGCCCTCACCAGTGCTCCCGAGACCAAGGGCTTCAATTTCCTGGTGGGCACAGAGCCGTGTGGTGTTTGATGTGTGGACGTGGTGGGAAGGCCCTGCTGTGGGACTGCTTTGTCCCAGCTGCTGCGAGCTGACTGCACCTTTCCCGGGGGTGCTCTGTGCCACAGATGTCATCATAAGGATATTCCATCTCTTCCCTACTTCAGGTTGGGTTTTTTTCCTCAAGTTTTTCTTGCTTCTCATTCCTTGAGAGAAGTGAAACTTGCATTTCCAGAAACAGAAGACTAGTATGGTCACGGGTGTTCCTCATCAGATGATGCTGTTGAATCCTTTCATCCCAGGGGCCTAGAGAGCCGTGGATAACCAGTGCCGAGTTCGCTTGCCAGCCGGCCTGTGATATGTGCTGGCCCTTTCCCTTACGGTGGTGAGGAGACCGAAGGACTGTGGTGGTTTGTGCTTGGTGTCACAAGAGGTACGGGCTGGGAGCAGAGCCAGCACCCCCTGACACCCAGTCCAGTGCTTTAGCCGCAAGATCATTACTTATCTTTGGCCTCATTATGATTTATTTTTATTCCCTTACTTTATTTGTATTTCAAAGACTTTAGAGTTTCTTTACCCTCCTTCTCCCGAGCTTTTGGAGAAGAGAGTGCAGCTGGGACTCAAAGGCCATGGCAGACTTGGATGATTAGTGGAAGTGATTTTCTAGCACAAGCAGTACGGCCAGTGCTCTGTGGTATGGTTGGCAATCTGAGGAGGGGTTGTCTTGTGCTCTGGGATGGGTACAGAAGGGCTGTGATGTGGGCTGGAGCCCGCGGCTGGGCTAGGATGGCCCTAGGATGGGCCCCACCGCGGTACCGTAGCCTGCTGTGAGCCAGCCTCGGCTCTCCACCAGAGCATGCAGGAAGGGAGTTGGGATCTTCTGAGAAACACAAAGTCCTGAGGTCCAGCAGTGAGAGGCACAGCCCAGCCTCCCCAAAAAGCTAGTGTGATCCTTGTCAGTGGATGAAGTTCTGCCGAGCGCTGCCCCACGGTCCCTCCTTGTGCAAGCTCCCAGCTGCTTGTCAATGTGCCGCTGAGCCCCTGCTTTCCTCCCTCCTTTCCCCTCTCTAGATCCAGGTTGGAAAGTTCAACTACACAATTGCCATGCTGCACCTTGGGGGAGGAGAGACTGCAATCATCGTCTCCATTGTCATCTGCAGCATCTTGCTGGTCCTCTCTGTCGTAGGTAAGGGAACAGAAGGATGGATTTCCAGGCTGTGCACGGGTTTTTCCTTGTTGCCTGTGGAGGGGTGAAGATGACTGACTGACGTGTTAGAAAACCTCTGAGTGCTGTGGTTGTGAGGTATCTGAGACCGGTTTGGTACACCATGTAGCCACTCTATGCACCGCACCAAGCCCGGATCAAAGCTTCCTGTAGCACGAAGCACTTTAGTTCAGCTCTGTTCCCTGGGACTTTGGTATCTGTATCTATAAACTTACCATTTTCCCCCAAACACTCAGTAGCTACTATAATACAGAATAAAGAAGGGTGTGAGAAACTGGTCTTGGACCTGTACTGACTGGAACAGGGCTCATTCATGGGCATGACTGTTGCAAACCACCCCAAAAGTCCACTGAGCCCAAGGTCCTGTCATCAGTAACAGCCAGTGACAGGCTCCTGGCAAAGAGTGTAGAGTGCAGAGCAAGTGTCCTTAGCAGCAGATCTGGAGCAGACACAACCGTTTGTGACTGGAAGCTGTGCAAGACACCTGTGTCCTCTGGCTGCAGTATCTGCTCCTTGCACGCCCAGAACGACTGCGCAGCAAGGAACCCCTCAGCTCACAGCAAATGAGGTGCTCCTAATAGGGATTTAATTTATCTTTAATAAAGGTTATAATGCACACTGTTTATAAATGCACCACCCATCATTAGAAACATATTTCTGGAGGCATGGGAAGACTGTCAGACATGAACACTGTTGTACAGGTGGTAAACATCTTAAAATCTGTACTCATTAATCAGCTGGAATACATTAATGTACAGCTACACTGAATATAGACAGGCCAGACCGAAACTGAAGATGACAGTTACAGCATGATCATTAAATCCCAGCTGGTTTTACTTATTTACAGATAATTGACAACTGCCTGATCAGATACCTAACAGTCCTGTTGTAGGTGTTGAACCAGCAGCGAGTTTAGCTTTCTGCACCCGTGTCACCAGATGACCACTCTGATCCCCACTGCATCTGCTCCTAAGCCCCAGTCCAAAAAGGCTTGTTCCCTTCCTCTTTTCCAGCTCTCTTTGTGTTTTGCACAAAGAGCCGCAGAGCAGAGCGCTACTGGCAGAAAACCCTGCTCCAGATGGAGGAGATGGAGTCGCAGATCCGGGAGGAAATCCGCAAAGGTAAGTAAGTCGCTGTGCTGGGCACCGGGGAGGAGCCAGGGCCAGGAGGGAGATGCCACAATAGCTGTGCTGAAGCTGCTCCCCTTTGGCTCTGTGGAAGTTTACAGAATTACTTGTAGAATTTCTGTCATCACCTCTGAGCTTCAGCAGGGTTTGTGAATGAGGCTCAGTGGCTGGAAGTGTGGCTCTGCTGCTGTCTTACTGCCTGACGTGGGCAAGCCACTGATCTTGCGTGCCACTCATTCCCCTGTCTCGGGGTTAGTGGCCCTTGGCCATGGCAGAGGCCACACTCATCTTCAGTGTGCTTTGTGACTGGGTGCAGCCAGAGCTGCAGCACACTCCTGCTAGACCAACGGGAGAAGCAGCCCAAGCACCTGCATCTGCTGTCCCCACAGCGTGTGGCTCTCTGCACGAGGTCCTTCTACAGAGCCAGGCTGGGGACTGGCCTCCTGGGGGCAGGGAAAATGCTCTCACTGTCGGTGCGGTGGGGTGTGGTGGAGTGCTGGGGGTTAAAGCTTGGCGGTAACCTGCCGCTCCCCGGAAAACCCTGCTTCAGCCTGCTGGAGGGGAAGGCTGGAGGAGGCAGAGAGGAGACTTGCCACGTGTTTCAGTGCCAGCCTGCTTGCTGTCCCAGCTGGTGCAGCACTGGAGCTCTCACCATCTGCCGGTGTCTTTGTGTCAGGTTTTGCAGAGCTGCAGACAGACATGACAGACCTGACCAAGGAGTTAAACCGCAGCCAGGGGATCCCGTTCCTGGAGTACAAGCACTTTGTCACCCGAACATTCTTCCCCAAAGTAAGGCGATACCACATTTCACAGGCACCTAATCGCTCACAGGTCCTTCCTAACCACATCAGGGCTCTGCTAAAGGGTTATTATAGTGTAACAAAATCATTCAACTGGTTTATATTTAGTTGTCATGTATTTCAGCCTCAATTACTGTCAAAAGTGGAGTGGCAGCTCCTGGGGTGTGAAGTAAGGTCGGGCTCACTCACACAGGGCATGAGCCCTGCGGCAGCACCGCTCCGGGAGTCGCTCTGGCTCGCCCGTTTGGTGCTGCTGGCCTTCTCTCACATGAGCAGACGGTTCTGCGGACTCCCCCCAGGGGCTCCAGTGTCACCCCACTCTGAGGCTGAAGGGTGGCGGAAGGGCATATCTGCTGTCGGTGTCCAGGCAGAGGGGGCTTTTTGTTCCACACAGCGTGCCACCAGGCTTCCCCCACTCTGCCCGTCCTCAGGAGCTTGTTGGATGCCTCTGCCTCCCCCTTTCTCCCCTCCAAAGCCAAAGGCTTCCAGTAAGACACCCAGTCCCAGTCTGTCTGCCCAGTGTCCTCCTCCGGGGCTGCAGCAGACGTGCTGGTGCCGTAATTCCCGTCCCCGACTGCTCGGCTGTGTTGCTGTGTGCCCTGAACAGCGGCTGTATTTCACCCCTGAGGCAGCTGCATTTCAGTGGTGAGGAGTGAGATGATGATTTATGGCTGCAGCGTTTCATTAGTAGTTATTACTCAGGTTTTGAAGTTATCCAATCTCTATATATCTGCACACTAGAGTCTTTAAGATTGAGGCAGCTATATGAATGTTAGAGATTTAAACATTTTCCCATCTGTTTCAATAGTTACATATGTTAAAACACCCAGTATTCCTCTATTTTGACTTAGTCTTCTGTAATGCTTTCTCTTCTGGCATTTTTCTAGCTGTCAAATGAGTCTATTTGCAGTCTCCCTACCCTAACAGCCTTGTGTCTGCGCAGACATCTGCCTCCCCCCATTCTTGTGGTGTTTGCTCATTCAAGAGCCTCTTGCAAAGTGTTTAAAGGGTTCGTAAACCATACCAGTGCATTTCTTCATAATGGGTGGTCTTCTGTCCCGATGACGTCTCCCCATCTCCTTCCCTTGCGGCGCATGGCAAACGAGGAGGTCCCTGGCCGGGTGCGGCCGCCCTGCCCTAATGCTGTGCTTGGTTGCAGTGTTCCTCTCTCTACGAGGAGTGCTACGTCCTGCCATCCCAGCAGCTCAGCTCCCAGGTGGGCTCCCAGGTCCAGGAAACCCACCCGCTCCTGGTGGGGGAGTGGAAAGTGAGTAATCCACTAACAAAACAAACGCTCTGGAGTGGTTGCTAACCATAGCCGCCTGTGTTGACAGTGCCTTGCGTTTTCTTGTGGTGCGTGGGGGATGCTTGATCACTCAAAACAATTATCACATGCCAGCGCTGGATCAGCTGAGGCTGACTGCAGAAGGCAGATGTGTGGCCAAGCTGCTTTGGATGCGGCCACGTGTCTCATGCAGCTGCGTCCTCCCCAAGAAAGCGTGCTGCTGACTTGTGTCAAGCAGAGGGAGTCAGGTCTTCAGCTCAGTACCCCTGCCTTTAGCAGGGACAGCCTTGCAGTCGGGAAGGATAAAAGGTGGAGGAAAACAACAAGAAGAGGTGTTTCTCACTCTGCTTTCTAAATTTTTCTTTAGATCCCTGAAAGCTGCAGACCCAATATGGAAGAAGGAATCTCACTGTTCTCCACGTTACTCAACAACAAGCACTTTCTCATTGTGTTTGTCCATGCTCTTGAGCAACAGAAGGACTTTGCTGTTAGAGACAGGTATGAGCTTCAGAACCAAAGACCTGGCAGCTAGAGGAGACTGATTTATCCCTAACCTGTAAGCGATCCAGCCCATGTCTGGAGTCACACCTCTCAGCTGAAGCTTGAGTTACACTTGCCTCCCACTTTTCTATTAGAAACGGATGGCCATAAACCTCCGTTATCCTGAAGAGCACCGAAAGGTACGAGTGGCTCGCTTGTCAGTGTTTGTATCCCTGAACACTTGGTTTACCAGTAAGAGGGTGTGAGCTGACACAAGGTCCTGCAGCACTGAAAGAGGGTTTGGAGTTTTAACACCATTGAGAAGGCTCATGAACATTGTCCAAAATGCTGCCTTTGTGTTTTGTTTTGTTCGTTGTCATTTTTTTTTTTTTAATGCCAGTTGTCAGTTTAGTCTTGTTGGATTGATGTTGAGTCCTACACAATTCTGTGTTTCAGATGTAACCTGGCCTCCCTACTTACTATTGCATTGCATGGGAAACTGGAGTATTACACCAGCATCATGAAGGACCTCTTGGTGGATCTAATTGATGCTTCAGCTTCCAAAAACCCCAAGCTGATGCTGAGGAGAACAGAATCTGTGGTGGAGAAGATGCTCACCAACTGGATGTCCATCTGCATGTACAGCTATCTGAGAGTAAGAGAACCAGCTGTCTGCTGTTGTAGGTGCAAGTTCAGAGTAATGAGGGATGTGTGGGGCAGCTGAGGAGCTAAATACCTGCCTACATTGCCACTTGAATGGGCATTAATGGTTGACCAGCTCCAGGGTATTGAAAGGTTCAAGTGTGGAAAAGCGACCTTAAGTTCAGTTGCTTCTCCACTTCTGCCCGGGGATTTGGTGAGATCAGGCCATGCAGCGGGACAGAGCGCGGATGTTTTCACCGCGGTTGAGAAGAGAGCTGTAGGGGAGTAGAAAAATAACCAGAATGGCTTGAGGTTTTAGAAAGTGTTCCAGTTTTTTGTTGCTGTCTCTGACCAGCCCACACAGGCATACTGGTGGTCACCAGCACGTGGTGGGTGTGAGAGCCTCGGCTGCTGGGAGGGATGGTGGCACCAAGGCAGGGGGCTGCCCGATGATGTATGGTGCTTCTCATGCGGGACGTGTCCTCATGGTTCCACACTGCCCAGAGGGACCTTAGCAGGAGAGGTGGGATGTCTGTCCCAGAAGCCTGAGTATCTTCCAGTGGTAACAAAAAAAGAATGTATTTGGCATCTCGGAACACATCAGCCGTCCATCTGCTCAGTGCTTTATCTCCAAAGTTTGCCAGTTCTGGATGGAATTTCCCAGAAGAACTGAGCAATAACTTAATTGATTCCATGGCAGTTAATTGGAGGACACCCCCTTATACCCACAGGGGAGAGCCTTGAAAAAGCCTTTGAAAAAATCTCTTTTCCCAAAGTGTTTGCTATAGCCACAGAAGCGATACTGTATTGTCCTCATACATATTGTAATGTCCTCTGATCCCAGCTGATGATCACTTCTTGTCCTAAAGCTTATGGTTTTGTAGTTCATAATCTTTCATTTTAGCTCACATAATTAGCCAGGATAATGAAGGAAAAGTTCCAGGAGCTGCACCGATGCAGCGTGACTACCCAGCCTGTCAGAGCAGAGAAGAGTGAATTAGTGAATTTTTTTATAATCTTCAGTTTCTGTGCCTGTAGCTAAACCATTGGAGAAAAAAAAAAAAAAGTGCTGATCTCTCCTTTTGGAGAGTGGAGACCACATGTGAGGCATCTGATCCAACTCCAGTTTGTGCTAAAAATGGACATTGTGCAAGAAAGCTTTCTTAGGGAAGAAAAAAGAAAAAGAGGAAAGAAAGCCGAGTGTTATCACGCGGGCCTGAAGAGTCGGGCACGTTACACAGCAAGCTACGGCAAGGGGCTCCGCGTGCCTGCATGCTGCCCGTCCCTGGGTGCTGGGCAGGGAGGTGCCCGTCACCACGGGCTTGTCCAGGGCCAGTGGCTGTCCCTGTAGCTGGGGGAGTGCTGGTGCCAGCTGGGAGCTGGCTTTCCCCTGCCCTGCAGAGCGAGGGGGAATGGCAAGGTATGGATGGGAGCGAGTCTGTGGGGCAGGGCTGGGCTTTTAGTCCCCTCCTTGCCTCACGTACTCAGGCTGAAGCCATGGCAGTGAAGACCATCATGGCACTTTACCACAGCCTATTTCCCGTTTCTGAAAAGCAAACGTTTTCCATACTAGAGAGTAAGAGGGAGTTGATTTCCAAGAGACTCTCACGTCACATGTGTTCCATAGTGAGGATAGGTGACCTGTTCAGAGGAGAAACTGTACTGCCCACTGGAACAAGGAGGAGGAAGAGAATTGATCAGACAGTCTGGAGAGGCCCTTTGACTGTCCCAGGCAGACACGGTCTCAGATGTGCCAAGGGACAAGGGGGTCTTGGTCTGCATCGACAGAGCCAGGACCTTCCCCACCGTGCAGATGAGGACGGAGCCACTGCGGTCAGACAGACGGCACCTCCTTACGCGCGGGCTGGTTTTGGCTCAGGGCTGTGGTTTAAATACTAGTGATAGTCAAACGCCTCCCATGTGCCTTGTGTTCCTCTGGTTCAAACTGGGTTGCCTTCAGAGAGGCATTTATTGGTTAAAAATCAAGGCTGCCCGGCTGCCTGTAGCACTGGTCTGTCAGACGTGTGACGATGGGTCTGTTTTTCATTCCTGAATTATCCCCATTAATCACAAGGTCTATTCGAACCAGCTGCTGCAAAGGTCCCTGCCGTCGTGCAGTGGAAAAATTCCAAGTGCTTGTATTTTCCCTTGTAAGTCAACGCTACATGCTCGAAACATTTGTTTCGTATTAATGCTCTGCCTAACAGTCCGTCCATTTGTGTTTTGGGGGAAAATGATTTGAAGGAGCTGTCTTCAACTGGGAAGGAGCTGCAGGCCACAGCCACTAGTGGTCTGAACATGTGGAGGACACCTGAAGGCAATGGAGTCACCACCGGCAGGGGAGGTTTGGCTCGGTGCGTGCAGGAGATGCGCTGAAGAGCTAGCGGGAGGCTTTGCTGCTTGGGACTGGCTTCAGAGGAAACTTGCAGCATTTGCACAACTGATGCAGAATCGTAGATAAAACGGTCCATGTGTCAACTTTCTGCTACAGCTTTGATAGAAAATGCTGAAGAAAAGCCTTTCCCATGAGATACCATGGTACCATTGTGCCTGACTCCTGACAGGATCAGAGCCAGGGCGTAAAGGAAAGTTAAGATCCTGGAATTTAGCTTTTATGTCCAGGCCCAAGCTTCCCAAAGTTTTGCGTGTGGGATGGAGCTGAGGCTTGGTTCTTCACAGAATGCAAATAGATAATCATCCCAAAATTATCAGGCACTTGGGACAAGCAGCTGTTTTCTGTGCTTTTCCCACCCCAGCCTCACCAAGACATTTTGGAAATGGCTGTAACATGTTCCTGGGAGGACATCTCTAATGGCTTGTCAGCCTTGTTAATAGGGCAGCAACATGTGAATCCAGCCTGTGCTCTGAACCTTTTTTTCTTTCCCAAGCATATAAAATCCAAGCCCTCCCACACTCATCGTGCGTGAAACAGTTCAAGTAATGCCAGCCTGAACTGTGCTTCCCATTAGGGCAGTTATTTCAGTGCCCTGGGTAGCTTTAAGAGCCTGTAACAGTTCAGTCAAAAATGAAAATGAAGTCTCATTAAAATACATTCACAATAGAAGGAAAAAAGGCCCCAGACTGTGTTTTTTTTTAAGTATTTTTTTTTGTCCTGAATCAGCACTGATCTCTTCCAGTTAAACTTCCTTTCTCCCAACTAGCCAAGTCCAAAGACAGTTATGATTCATTTCCAGATGAGTTTTCCGAACAATGCTTGAGGTTTCCAAGTTTGCCATTTTATCTCTCGTTCCTGCCTGCCAGCCCTTCTTTCCCCTCTTTGAAATTTGCTGTCTGATTAGCACTTTTGCAGATTTCCATAACATCCCACAGTTCCTGAGCCTGAAAGCCAAAAAGCCAAACAGAAAGAGTGTCTTGCTGGCAGACCACTGTCACTGTTTCCCACGCGGCCAGTCCTGGGGCTGCTCCTGCTCCTGCACGCTGTAGCAGGTCCCAGGTGGCCCCTCCTGCGCTTCCCGGGCTGCAGCGTCCCGGGCAGCTTGACCCGTGCAGGAAGGTGCCACAGGAGCAGCCCCAGCCCTGCAGCCTGTGCTGCGTTCAAGCTGTGAAGAGCTCCTGTAGCAGCAGGATTCACGCTTTTTTTAATGGTTTTGGAGGCAGCTTCAGAGCCGTTGGCAGCCCCCTCACATCTCTCTGTGGCTGGAGCTGTGGCCAGAGCTTCCCACGGGGGGACGGGGCAGGCTCCAAAATCCAGCACTGAACTGAGCCTTGGGTTGGTCCCTGCTGTGTGCTCACACACATGTGACGTGAACAGAGGTCCTGCTGGTAGCAGGGTGGGATCTGTCAGCACTTCTTGCGTGGGGTCAGCTTGGCATCGCTCCAGAGCTCATGGGCACAGCAGGTACATGTGGGTGTCTCTGTGCCAGTGTCATCCCCTTGCTTCTTATCTCATACTTCTGCCTTCCCCAGAAACTGACACTTCTTTATGTCATCTGACGCTTTCTCCACTCTGCGATCCTCAACTTCTCCGCATCTTCACGGCATCACGTCTTTCATCAAGCCTTGCCTTCTTCCACCTCCAGCACCGGCAGCTCTGCTGCTGAGCCTGTTTTGTGCTGCGTGCTCAGAAGGAGCATTGCAGGAAGACATTAAACCCCAGCAGAAGGCCTGAGGAGCTTCCCTGTGTTCATAAAAAAAGTTGCCCTAAGAAAATAAAGTGGGTGCACCATTGGCACAGATGGCATGTGCCCACCTACCACCCTGCTGCAGCGTCTTATCGTCAACCGCACCGAACACAGCCGAATCAAAACTGACATCAGACTAATTGCTTTAGCAATTATAGGGCAATTAGAATAAAAGAAGCACCAAGTCTTAATTAACAAGCAGATTGAACAGGATTTAGCAGCTTCTAACTGAAAAATATCAAAATCATTCGATATCTGTTGTCTTGAGTAGGACTTCAGATGGCAGGAGTGTTTGTGTGGGGTGTGTGTGATGCTCAGAAAGTGCATAAATGTGCAATAATTTGCACTTGCCTCATTGGAAGGAAATTGGACATGAACATTAGGGAGAATGGGATATACTCCAGTACTGAAAAGTTTCTTAAGAAAATAGCTGATGTTTTACTTGCACGTCAGTGTAGCAGACAGCAGCGGCTCAGAAATCTGGCGTTACACCGCGTAGCTGAACCACACCGCAAATAGCTCATCCCTGTTGTGCTTTTGGTTTTCACTGCAGCAGCGTCACAATTCACCTCTCTCCTGTAAGATGGAGTTTGATGAGTGTAAGGAGTTAAACAGCGTGTTTGCTTGCTGTCGCATGGGAACAGCTTGTTGACCCTGATCCTTTCTGCTTTGCTGTGATCAGGGCTCTGCTGTGGTATGAGAAGTATGAACGCCGGTTCCCAGCATAGGCACACACAGTGGGCTCCCTTCCCTGCATCCCAGTGGCAAAGCAGGCAGCACAAAGAGGGCTTCAGCTGATGCCTTTGTGAGAAAGCTGGGCACCCAAATTTCTCCGTAGGGCTGGAGTTTTGTGCAGATCGTCGCCATCCTCGTCCTGCTGAGTGCAGTATGTTCTGCAGTCTGCGCCCTGTCAGATTGCAAGAAACATCTCTGTGCCGGAGTATGCCAGATTGTCCCTGAAGTTCATGTATAATTTCACATGTAAATTAATGCACATTTGTCTTTTGCTGAGCATCGTGCAGGCATGTACCCGCTCAGCACAGCTGCGCATAGGCCCGTGCCTCCTGAGCAGCGCCCGAGCGCGCTGCCCGTGAGATGGCAAAGCTGGCACGGGCCCTTGGTGGCAACCCACAGCCCTGCTGCACGTGCCGGAGAAGTTGGCTGGGGTGTGTTGATGCTGACAATCACAGTTCACCCTCCCTGAAAAAACTGCCTGCGGGTGTTGTCGGCTGTTAAGTCCTCTTCCCGTCTGTGCTGTCACAGTGCCACAAGTCTGAAAACTGCAGAGCAGCCTCAGAGAGATGCTGGTGGGAGCTGAGGGGGGCAATGGCTCTGAGGAGCCACCAAGGGTTCACAGTGCCTTTGGGGGGTACACCGGTTCCGTTCGCAGTATGTGGAGGCACCTCCAGTGTCTGTGCAGATCCTGTTCTCACCACGCCACTGAAATGAGTTGCCACCAGCAGGTCTGGTTGCTTACCTGGTCTTCTTTCCTTTCCTCAGGAGACGGTTGGAGAGCCCTTCTTCCTGCTGATCTGTGCCATCAAACAGCAGATTAACAAAGGGTCCATTGACGCCATTACGGGAAAAGCCAGGTACACCCTCAACGAGGAGTGGCTGCTGAGGGAGAACATCGAGGCAAAGCCGAGGGTGAGTACCCGCGCCCCAGGGTCTGATGGGCACGTCTCTTGGTGTGGCAGTTGTGCAAGAGGCACCTGTGTCAGTGCAGTAACCACATAAATGATAGACCTGTGCAGGCACCTTGCTGCTGCCTGAGCTCCCAGCTGCAGAACAAGGCTCGTAGTGACTGTTTTCACGGGCGTCCTTTGGTGGGTAGTGCAGGTTAGGGGTGGGGGGAGGTAAGAAAATGTGTCCTGTCACCTTCATGAAGTTAAAGCAACAGATTTACCATTCCTGGCAAGAGAGAATCTTCACTAGTGGCGGGAAGAAGCTGTCTGTGAACCTGAGGGCTCTGCCTGGGCTGATCCAGGAGTGGTGCTGGATGCAAAACAGCTCCCAAGGGAACAGGGCAAGCAGAGCTGTGCGTGTGAACGGCTCTGTTCCTGCCACACAAGGATTCAGCAGATGCCTTTCCAGAGCCTGGGTCAGATCCTGCTTTCAATTACCTGGCATAAATCTGGAGCAGCTTTGCTGAAGCCGGTGGGTTACCCCAGATGTGCATCACTGTAACTCAGAACAGGTTCAAGCTCCATGTCCTCTGCAGATTCCTGTTACCAACTGACCTGTAAATTTACAGCGCGGGCTGAGAGGGGTTAGCAGCAGGGCGCAGTGTGCTCATTTTCTCAGCAGAAACAGTAACTTCATAAGTCTGAGCAGGGGAAGTGTAGATGCTTCTACTTTGCAAGAACAGAAAGCAAAGTGTGAACAGGGTGTGTTGGAGGAAGGCGAGCAATCACAGGGTTAGTGCCAGCCCCCTGCTGCTGGTAACTGGACCTCTGCTTTAAAGAACACCTGCATAGTAGGCTGGCTAGGGCTCTGAGCAACTTCATCTAGTTGCAGATGTCCCTGCTTGTGGCAGGGGGATTGGACTTGACTTTTAAAGATGCCTTCCCACCCAAACCAGTCTATGATTCTATGGTTGATAGTCTACAATGCTTCTGTGGTTGATAGTCTACAATGCAGCTACTCCCAAAAGATTTTTTACAGGAAGATGTGCTCTTGTTGCCCTGCAAAGTCTGCTGTGGCTGTAGCAATATCTGTGCATGCCTGAGGCCCAATGTGGTGTTTGTGGCAGCCCCTGGCAGCTGCTTGTCCCGCTGTTCAGTGCTCTCTGGAGCAGGTTTCTGGGTGGTGCTGGTGGTGGGCTCCGGTGCCACAGCAGCCCCAGCCTGCGGCGTGCTCAGAGCCTGTGTAAACAAGGGAGCTCGGCCCATTGTGTCGGGGAGAGGCTGAGCAATGAGCCTTGACGGTCCCATTAGTCACTAACTGGAGCCAAGGAGCTGAGGACATGACTGGTTATGGGGGCTGACCTTTCCTCCTGCCCCGAGGTGGTCTCTGCCCATCAGAGCTAAGGCCCATTAGCAAGGCGGCGTGAGAGGAGGTTGCAGTGTCGCTCCCTGTGTCCTCCTAGCTCCATCAACAAGCAGGGGCCTTCAGCCCCCATAAATCAGTGCCTCTCACTAGTGGTAGAGCCTGGATAGCCATATTTGTTCAGCCTGATTTCCAGCATGGAAACCCAGAGCACACCGACAAGAGCTGCAGCCTCTGTGCATCCTTGGGAGCCAACAGAACTGGACAGGCCACCCTAACTCAGCCTCTCCCTGCAGAACCTCAACGTCTCCTTCCAAGGCTGCGGGATGGACTCCCTGAGCGTCAGGGCCATGGACACAGACACCCTCAGCCAAGTGAAGGAGAAGATTCTGGAGGCCTTCTGCAAGAATGTCCCCTACTCCCAGTGGCCAAGGGTGGAAGATGTTGACCTTGGTAAGGACTGGAAGCACTGGACCAGGCAGTCCTTAAAACCAGCTGAAGCACCTGATGTTTCACAGTAGCTCTTGGTGTCTGTCAGAGGGCAGTGGGTGAAGCAGCACTGACACGAGGGCAGACATCAGGGCAGTCTTATCCTGAGGATGGTCTTCAGGAATGAGTGATGGGACCGGATACTGGTGGGCAGGAATAACTGGGCATGTGACTGGAAAGAAGCTTTAGGATTGGAGCAGAGGATGCTTGAACTTGCACCCTCCAAAGCCTATAGTCTTAACTCCAGAGCAGGGACCCTCTAAACCACCCCTGAGCCTGCTGGTGGCGTGTTAATGCGTGTCTTGCCGTAAGCAACTCTGAGCCCAGGGACTCCTGTCCAGCTGTAGATCCAGGTCATTTGTCTACCCAGTGGCCAACTCCTGACAAAATTTAAGAAGGTTCCAGCCCGGTGCTGGCAGGAGAAGCCCAGGCTGTCTGCGGCACCTCGTGCCACACCATGCTGTGGAGATGCACTCAGGCTGGCAGCAGTCACAATGTGTGACATGATGTTCAGTGTAGTTGGTGCTGGAGGGCATCTCTGTAGCAGAACACCCTGGGCTGGAGCAGGGACAGCTGGTGCATGTGGCATGTCCCCAGTTCCCAGACACGTGACCATCTCTGCCCTGCAGGGAGCCAACAGCAACCTGCAGTGGCCCTGTGCATCTCACCTGCCCAGTGCTCCACAAGGCAGGTCCCACACAGACCCCAGGGGCAAGACAGGGAAGGGGGAGAGGGGAGAGATGTGCTCCTCCCCATCTCTCTGAGCAGAGCCTTTGTCACCTCTCTTAACTCCATCCAGGTCTGCTCTAGACTGGAGATCCCCACTCCAGGGGCTAACCCTGCAGGTCATTGCTAAACATCTGATCTGGCTTCACAGAGCCCTGGTGGCCTTGGCCGTGGGGCTGTGCAGCCCCTGAGTGCTGTGTGGCCGGTCCCCAGATCCCCACGTGCCTCCTTCAGGCTGGGGTCTCACTGTCCCTTCTCTGTGTTCAGAGTGGTTTGCCACCAGCACTGACAGTTACATCCTCCGGGACCTTGATGACACCTCGGTGGTGGAGGACGGCAGGAAGAAGCTCAACACCTTAGCACATTACAAGGTAAACCTGCGGGCACTGCAGGAAAGCTTCTCTTCCTCGCAGCCTGCCTGGCCTCGCGGCCGAGCTGCCATTCCCCCTCCAAAATCAGGACCGTCAGGAACGAGCAGGAGGTTGCCATAGCTCCGTGAGAGCTTCCGGGGAATAGACATCTGCCCTGGCGAGAAGCTCGTTAATATTGCAACACACTGAAACTAATTAAACACTCTTCATGCAAAACAAGTTATTACTGACAACAGAAAGAGGAGGAAAAAAAGCTCCTATTCCCAACGGCCACCAGCTTGGCTGATGAGGCTGATGAGTACCACTCTGCTCTTGATCCGTGCTCCTGCTGAAGAGCACAACTGTCGCCGCCAGCCCTGGGAGCAGGGGCTGGGGATGCCATCGAGGAGCAGAGGCTACAAATGTGGGTAAATGTGGAGAATCAAATTGTTTTCTCAAACGTTTTTCCTTTTAAAATTAAACGAAACCAGAAAGTCTTACATGATTTCCATATTCCCTGGTATGCCCAGGAGCATAATCCTCCCCGGTCTGTAACAGCGAGTGGAAAATCGCAGCCGGAGCAGAGCGCTTATTAGGGGTGTTATTTGCATGGCGCCCGTGCTGCGGAGCCCCTCCACTAGCCCTGTCCCCAGCACGGTGGCAACGCCAGCCCCACGGGTCCCAGCTGACACCAGGTTGCTTCTCCTCTTCTGGAGACAGGCAAAACAGCACCTGCACAACGTAATGCTCTCCTCTTCCAGTTACCTTTGAATTATCCAGAAATGTGTCTTGGATACGTGTATTTGCCCGATGCCCATTGGATTTGAGACCCCCGCCATCTTGTATTTGCATTAAGAAACCCTTTCTCACATAGGGCAGTGCCCTTACTGACAGTTTGCAACCCTGGAGCAGGGGCAGGAGATTCGTGGCAGGGCAGCGGCTGAGCCAGCATCCTCCAGCTGCTGTCATCTCCCCAGGGCTGTCCCCAGCTCCATGGGAGGCACCACTAAGGGCCTGTCATCGATGTCTGCTCTTCCCTTGCTCCACAGATTCCTGAAGGGGCATCGCTGGCCATGAGTTTGTCAGACAAGAAGGACACCACGCTGAGCAGAGGTAATGTCTCACTTCTGATGCTAAGGGCCTGGAGCATCTCTGTGGCCAGGCCAGGCTGAGAGCCCTGGGGCTGTTCAGCTGGAGAAGAGCAGCCTGAGAGGGGAG